>JAGKRZ010000456.1:0-24971 GCA_020002355.1 Intubia oerlemansii
TAGAATGGGGAAAAAAAAAAAAAAAAAAAAAAAAACAAACGAGGTTTGTCTGTCTTTGTTTATGTAGGCAAGAGACACCGTCGGCGTTGGAAGCGAGACGAACAACAACGGTCAGTCGTTAGCTCATAAAAATAAAAATAAAAAGACGGGCAGAGAGGAGGAGGAGGGGTATCAAGAAATCAAGAAAATAAAATAAAATGAAGCAAACAGTACGCGGGCAGTACGAGAAGAGAAAAAGAGAAACATCAAACGGTAGAAAGAGGAAGAGAAAAAAAAAACAAAAAAAGGACAGACGGGGAAGGGGGCTGCAAAATATGTATATGATTGAGGGGGGGAGTGAATATGAACGGCGGGAAAAAAATATTATGGACAGCTCCATCGACGGACGGGCTTCCATGGGACGGTTCCATCCTCCATGCGGTAGACCATAGACGGTTCAAACATAATGCCGACCTACGCCGTACCCAGCCAACGAGGCGAAAGATGAGTGAGACCGCATAATGACGTCCATCATAAAGAAGAGCTCGAGAGACTCCTCTCTCTCTCCCCAAGCAAGGGCTTGGCGATCAGCTAGCGACGCTAGGCCCGGCTGTTTTTTTGCTGCAACAAAACGTCCAAGGGTCTTGGCGCGACGCCCGAGCGTAAAAGAAATCTGGTCGTGTGTACTTTTCTTTCTACGAGTATGCTCTACGGAGGAGTTACTCCAGTTGGAAACGAGACAGGCAAAAAAAAAAATTACAAAATGTCTGCTCAGTTGGGGCCTTGGATGGGAAGGTCCTCCCGTCGGGGGGAATTCAAAAAAAGACAAAAGACAACAGTCCCACGCGGTACTTTGTGGGGGCAAAGCGGCAAAGCACGATTCCGTGCCAGCTACGGTCCACTGCACACTGTATATGAATGCAGGAAAAGAGGGATAGGAGACAAAAAAATAAAAATAATAAAATAGACATGCTGATCAAGACATTATGTACAGTGACTGTACAGAGTACTTGTGCCTTGTACACGTTTTTCTTATTATTCTTATTCTGACTGGTTCCATTTTTTATTTGATTTCCGCAAATGGATACGGGTGGCGGATCGAGCGGGAAGACTTTGGGAGACGTTGGGCGGCCGGTCTGCGCCGTGTAAAGGTCTTGTGGGCTGCCACGTCGGGCACCAAAAGCGCACCTCTTCGGAGCAATCAACAAATCGTCTCGGGGTCTTGTGCAGTGCGAGATGAAAAAGAGGATGGGGTGAGGGTGGAGGATGGGGATGAGGAGCAGAGAGGAGTACTCTGGTGAGACTCGCAGAATACAGTACTCCGTATCATTCTCCGTGGCGTTCAAAAGCAAAGCCCATCTTACTCTGTATCTCACCTCAGAGCAAGTTGACACATACGGCGTAAAATCAACCAGCTGTCATTGGCTTCTGACCTCTGACCCTGTACATGTTTATACGAGTATGACATTTCTCGGAAAGCCTGCTGCTGATGCTGGCTATTTTTTGATGCAGGAAATTTTGACCGAATTTGTCAATTTTGTCGATTTTCTCAATTTTGTCGATTCTGCCAAATTTTCAGCGTACCTTTCCTGGTTACTCCATCCATCTTTTGGTCTTTTGGTCTTTTGGTCTTTTGGTCTTTTGGTCTTTTGGTCTTTTGGTCTTTTGGTCTTTTGGTCTTTTGGTCTTTTTTGGCCGGAAACTGCCCGCTGTCATAGGTCGGCGAGACAGATCGACAGCTTTACACCCCCTGTCCGGTAGTCGCGTGCGTGCCAAAAAAGCGAAAAAAAGAAGAAGAAAAAAAAAAGGCCGAAATACCATTTGATGGGGTTGCAGCTGGTCTTCCGCGCATTCCGAAAGCTATAGTAAGGGGGGAGGGGGTGGGGGGGGGAAGAGAGGTGGGCTGGAACGGAATACTACGATACAAAAATACAAAACATGACTCCCACAAAAATAATAAGTAAAACAAGTATAAATAAAAAAAGAATAAAAAAAAGACAAAAAGAGCAAAAGACAACAGCGTCTCAGACGCACGAGACCCTGCACCGAATAAGGAAAGACGAAGGAACGGAGACGAGCAAGACCCGACAGGCAAAGACCCACTCACAAATCATTTGTACATTACCACTGCATGTCGGCTTTTTTCGTACAAAGCAAATGGGAGGCTGACCTGGCACGGTGATGAGTGAGGAAATAATACGAGTATGGCAATGCTACTCTGTTCTGTTTTGCGACCGAAAAGGGGCAACATAATGAGAGTGAATACGAACCCAATGTCACAAAAAAAAATACTCGTATACACGAATGATTCTTCAAGTATCGCACATAAAAAGGCTATTCGAGACAGCCTCGAATATACGCGACGTGGCGGTCCAATGTGACGTCAGTGTACACCGAACCCAGTGGTACTCCGTAGGGCCAGTAGTAGGTCCAGTAGGGTACTCGCTTAAAGCGGAAGCGGACTGCCTACTGTAGCGACTGCCCGCAGAAGAAGAAGAAAAAGAAAATACCTAAAAAAGACATGGCAGTTCTTGGGACTTTTCAGTGTACAAAGGTGCAAAGCAAACGTGGTTGGCATCCAAGAGGGAGAGAAAAAATATGCCAAGGTTTTAGGCAGCGACATCTGTCAGAATCCTGTGAAGTGTGCACTGTGTGTGAGGAAGAGGGCGCAAAGAAAAAAGAAATTGAAATCCCCGAAAAAAGACGCGTGATGGGCGGTTTCGTGATGTACAAAACACCGAAATTATAAATACTCTGTATGCCGTCTTTTTTTCGACGGTGTTTTCTTGCTCTCCGACGGTGCGCGTCTACTTTTTCCCATTGTGCGAGTACGAAGTACAGAGTACAAAATAGCTAGCAGAGGCGGCTCCGGGCCAAGGAAAGGCTAGTACGAAAAAGCAAAGCGGGGTCTCAGTGGGTACTTTAACGGCGGCGATCTTTGTTTTCTATTGGCTGGATACCATTCTTTTCATTTTTTTGGCGCCTTACAAAGCAGGTATGAAGACTCGCCCCGCTCCCGCTTACATGCTTCCCGGGGCGAGGTTTGCTTCCCATGCCAAAAGATACAAAGATACACCGTGCAAGTACTCTGTGCCTTCTCCGAACGGAGCACGGGAATTTGTTGCCTTTTGCATTGTAAGATGCATGTATCTTGTTGCGTACGGAGCTTTATTTTGTAGACTTGCTTTTTGTAGGACACCCCACTTGCACGGACAACAAATCGACAAATCGACAAATGGACTAATGGAGCATCATCCCGCGGCCTGCGAGATCATACTCCGTACACCTCCATCCGGCCCAAAGAGGCAAAAAGACGCACGATGCCGGGGGTTCCATCCAGCCGTGGATGCGACGCATGTCGTCAACAAAAGAAAAAGGCAAGACCAGGCGGGCATGGGGCATGCCGCGAAATGCGATGTGATGGATGACGCCATGGGCTAACGTCTGAATAATACGAGTTGCTCATCGTGCAGTGCGATCAAGCAAAGCCCGTCTGTGGACGATGCGCAAGGCTGCAGATTGACTGCACGGGCAATGGCCAGCAGCGCTTCAGGTTTCATAATACGACGCTCACACTGCCGTCGCGGGACCGGCAGCGAAGGCGACCCCATAGCGCCCGTGCTTCATCAGCGAACAGCTCCGAGACGACCCCATCCGTAGCTTCGAACTCGACTTCGACCTCGGCCTCGATATCGCCGCCGGAGTGGTTTGCCTCTTCCTCGTCTTCGTCTTCTCCTTCGCGGCCATCGTCATCGTCGTCAAGCCCGTCGCCATGGCTATCAGGGTACCAAGGCAGTGCCCGTGGCGGCGGCACGTCCACGATGTCCACAATGTCCGTGATGCCCGTGATACGGTTGTCGCCCCCTCCCGTGTCAGCCATGTCCTCGGTCAGCAGCCGCCTCGTGTCGGCGCTCGAGATCCGCGACCCCCGATTTGACCTCTCCGTGTATGGCGCCTTTCTGCGCGAGGTCCCGCGTCGCTCGGGAAGCAGCGCCGTGCTCGACGCCGCCACAGCGGCTATGGTGGCCGCCCTCCCTATGGCGATGGCCAACAGCACCTCCACGATGGCCGTTACGCACGCACGGCCGACGGCGCCCATGCTGCAGTCCTACGGCAGTGCCCTGCTCGCCTTGCGCACGGCTCTGGGCGATGCCGACGCCGTGGCCTCGCCCAACACGCTCTGTGCGCTGTACCTCGTGGTCATCTGCCAGGGCTGGCTGCAGCAAGAAGAGAGCATCTTTCCCAGCCACGGCGAAGCTCTGGCCGTCATTCTGCCCGCCATGAAGGCGCGGCAGAAAAGGACATGGGGTGCCTTTGAAGAGAGCATTTACCGGACCATGTATTTCTTAGTGGTATGAGTCTTTCTGTCATTGACCCTTTAACAGCCGCTGACATCCTTCCAGATCCTCGAGAGTCTCGTCAATCCCAAAATCAAGCTCGACCCCAGCCTCGTACGCAGCCCTGGGGCTCTGGGCAAGCCCAGCCCGACCGAGTCGGCCGGTCTCTCCTCGCTGGGCAACCACACCTTGGCCTGGATATCGACATTACTTCGTGATCCCGAAAAGAACGAAAAGACGAAAACCGACATCTTGGCTGCATATGATCTCGTCCGCGAGGACCGCGCCAAGATGGCGGCCATGATTGCCAGCATCCCTCTCGTCCCGTCGGCCGATGGACGTGTGGCCAAGCCCGCGTCGCCCGATCTGTGCAAGCTGCACCTGCAGTGGCAGACGGCCTATGCCATTCTGACGCTCATTGCCATGCGCATTTTGTTTTCTCAGGCGGGGCCGGAGTTTTCCATCATGCACGGCGCCTCCACAAAATTGCCTCAGCCGCTGCGCTGCGATTTGTCCATCTACATCAACGACCTCGCCGTCGTGGCCGAGCAGGCGGTGCAGTACTACCCCCTGGGCTCGAGCTTTATGCCCATCTGCATTCTCGTCGCCTACTGGTGTCTGCAGTATATTGGCGATGGCGACGACGATGACAACCATGAAAATCAGTCTGTCCAGCGGACTCGTCTTGCTGAGCTGTTTGCCACGTACCGGAATGGTGTCGACCTGGACGACGCGATCGCCAAGCTGATCAAGATGGCACAGACCAAAAAGCCCACAACAGCACACGGCGGCTCATCTGAGCCCTGCCAGGTCGACTCGGACAAGGGGTCGACAGGAACGGGCGGTGCATCGTGCTGTATCTTATGAAAGGGCGGCTCGCCAGTCGACTCGTCAGTCGACTTTGAAAAGAGACTACCTCAGCCGCGCCGCGTACGCGCCTGCTGGTATCAGCACACTCGGCTGTCAGCGGGCACCAATCATCCAGCCGATGCTGACGAGTTACGCTGCTCGCTTCTGTGCACTCGGCACTTTGACTGGCCGACGACAAGCGCCTGCGATTATAGTACGCGTCCCATCTGCGTGTAGTTCTGTCTACACAGTGCCTTTCTTGCCATCTTGGTAGCTGAAATCACACTCCAGCATTACACAGGCTTGTATTTCGACACAGCCTGGCTCGGGCATTGCGCCTACGAGCCATGCACTTCTAAGCAGTGATACTGGATGACCCGATGGCGCGATATGTATCCCGTTGACGATGCTTGCCAGTGTGTCAAAAAGACTACTGGCTTTACTTCTAGGGGACCGTAATGATATTGAATATTTGGCCATGAAGCACGCAATTTAGCACTCGATAGAAGTAGATCATAAGAATAGAGCGGAATCAAACAAAGTCTTGAGGGGGGAATACAAAAACCAAATGGCCAAACAACAATAAAAGAGAGAGAGAGAGAGGAAAATAAAGAACCAAACCAGATCAAAGTCAGAGAAAGAACGAGATAGGAGAGAGGGCAAAAAAAGCGCAGTAAAACGTCTGACAACGTCTCTCGCGCTGCTCTTTCTATTTCGTCTCATTCATCTCCTTTGCAATTTTTTTCCCCTGTCCCGCCCATCTTACTTGAGCAGCCGCCACGAAGCCGTCTCGCAGAGGATGCGCGAGTACCACTGGTGCAGCTCCTCGATCCATTTCGGCATGCCGCCCTCGGTACTCTCGACCTTGCCTTTGCTCTGGAAGAAGGCGCTCTTGACCGACAGCTCCACCTCCTGACGGGCCTTGTCGACGGTCGCGCTCATGATAAAGAGTCCGTCCGAGTCGCGCGGGCCGCTGTTGAGCGGCGTGTCGCCGCACCGGACGGCAATGCTCGTCGGCGTCTTCTCGACGACCTCAAAGTGGTTGGTGACAATGGTGCCCTTGTCGTACTGGCTCACCGCCAGCACGTCCTTATCCCACAGCTGCGACTCGGTCTCGGGGCCGCGGTACTTGAACTCGCAGTATTTGCGCTGGACAAAGAAGCCTGGGCAGTTAGCAGGAAAGTCGGCGGGGTGAAGTCAGCAAAGTCAGTTGTTCTTGGGCACTCACCCCACCCGCTCCAAACACCCCGGCAAAACTCGACGGCCAGGTCGCCGTCCTTGGTGAGCAGCTCCGGCCGGATCTTGCTCAGCGGGATGCGGCGGATCGTCACGTCGTGCACGGCCGGGTTGCGGTTCGGGTTGTGGCGCTTGTACAGGCTCGAGCTCCAGAGCGGATCGGCCACGCTGAGCGGCGATATCACAGGGTTGCGCGCGGCCAGGCACGCGGCGGCCGTGCTGGTGCCGAGCAGGCCCGTGTACACAACAGAGCGGATGATGCCCATGGTGGGGTGAGTTGAGAGGGGGGAGTGGATTTGAGAGGAGGTCGGTGTGTGGTGTGATGTCGCGATACGCTGTGTGCGATTCGTTGTATGCGGCCGATATGCGGTATGCGACTGCGATTGCGATGCGCAGTGAGAATGCGAAATACGATTGTGCCACAATATGCGCAAAGCCAAAAAGACGAAAAGAGTCGTGCGTGGCCGGAAGATAAAAAAAAGGAGCGGAGTACCTGGCCTGCTTCCTGCTTTCCTGCTTTCCTGCTTTGCTGCCTCCTGCCTCCTACTCCGTTTTCCACCTTGCAGGCGGCGGGTCAACCTTGTCCACTAGCGCAAGGGTCTCCCCGCATGGCACTCCCGCCCTATTTTGGATTTTGGCGGGCATTTTGGCGGGCATTTTGGGGGGGATTTTACAGGTACGGAGTACACTACGGCAACACAACTAGCTCGGCACGAACGGAGGGTCGGACATCGGAGACGTTCGGCTGCCGAAGGTAAATTGAAAAAGTGTATCGCAAGTTACAGAATACTGCCTTTTGTCGTGGAATGGTTTTTCCGGATGTCTTATAAACTGTTGAATAATAAACGGATGTCTCTGTGTAAGCTGGTAGGTTGATGACGAGATGGATAAACTCTTTGATTGTGTCTTGTCGTAGACGGACATTATAGACTTTTATTAGGTAAAAAAAAAAAAAAAAAAAAAAAAAAAAACCGAGTCATGGAAAGTAATGGGCAGGTACGCGAAAATAACCGAAAATTCTATCCATCTTCTTTCCCGTCAACATATTTTATCATCTGAAAGTGAGAGCTCAAGATGTGACTTCAGGTGGGCAGCTTGGCAAGTACCTAGGTACATTATACATGAGCCCGGTTGGTCTGAATCGGTGATACCGGCGGCACCGAAGCCCGGGCATTTTGTTCTTCAAACGTGAAACGATCAATTTTTCTATAAACCAAGAAAGATGCATGTTCTATACTAACAAAATTTATACTGAATTCAGTTCCATCAGATCCCCCATGCACCAAGAACATCCCTCGACGGCACGCCGGCTTTCTCTGTCGACAGCCGCTTCACCCGACGCGCCAGCAGACCGACGGCCAGCGGTCCGAGCATCGTGCAAAGGACAATCGCCCACGTGACAATCAAGAACGTGTCCGATCCTCCCGCATCGCTGCTGCCAAAAACGCCGTTGCTCTCGGCCACCGACGATATCAAAAAGCCAATCTCGCCGCGCGGCACCATGGCCAGACCGAGGATGGCGGCAGGGTAGAGCGAGAGAGGCGGCTGGGCGTCTTGCGAGGCCGTCGGAGGCGTGTCGGGACGGACATCCTGGCTGGCATCTGGACTGCTCCGGTCGCCCGCTTTCGGTGACCGTCCCCGCACCTTGCCTTGGCTGGCCGTGCCTGGTTCACCAGTCTCTCCCACCACGGCCGCATCCGGTTCGGCGGCCGTCTTCTCCTTGCTGCCGCTCTTCCGCTGCAGCCATGGGATACGCAACAGCCAGACACCACACAGCAGCTTTCCAATCGCCATCAGGACGGAAAAGACCACGCCTCTCCACAGCATAGGGCCCGAAAACATGCGGGTGATGGGGATGGAGAAGCCAATCGAGGCAAAGAAGAACGGCTGCAGCACCCACTTCATCGCTGGCTGGTAGTAGTGCTCAAACACCTCGGCTCCCGTAAGGCCCGTCTCTGTAGCAGGCTCACTCGCCACAGGAGCGGTTACCTCGGGCGTCGCTGGCAGCGCACTGGGTCCGGGAGATTGCCCACGCGACGGCGGCGGCGTCGGTCCTTGCGATGCTGCCGTCGACGATGGCCGGGGCGTGCTGGCTGTAGTCGGTGTGCCGGTCTGTCTTGGCGACTTCGCTTCTGCAGTGGCGGCCGTCGGTATGTCCCACCAGCTGACGACCGCGCCGCCGATATAGGCTGCAAAGAGATTGGATGTGCCGGCATAGCTCGACCCTGCCACGAGGCCGACGAGCAGCAGCGTGACCATGACAAGGGACGCTTCGCGGCGGGACAAAAAGGCCGCGTGACCCGCGGCGCGCCAATGTTTGATCGGCCGCAGGATGTATGCGCAAACAACGACGGCGCCCACAACAAAGCCGAGAGCGACGAGGATAGGCCGGACGATAATGCCGGCCGAGATGCCGCCGTGGTGTGAGTCGCTGCTGGAACCGCCCAGGTTGGTAATGACCTGCACCATGACAAGCCCGACAACGTCATCCAGCATGGCGGCACTCGTCAGCACGACACCGAGACGCGTCGTGCTGAGACCGCACGAGCGCAGGACGGTAAACGTCGTGCCCAGACTCGTCGAGCACAGCGCCGCGCCGGCCGCAAAGCATTGCAGAAACGACGCGTCGGCCAGCTGCGACAGCACAAAGGACAGCGCAATGGGCGCCGAGATGCCCGTCAGGGCCACACAGATCGACCGGACGAGGTTGGCCCGGAGTGCTTGGATCGATGTGGACAAGCCGCCTGGGCAAAAGTCAGAAAGTCAGAAAGTCAGAAACACAAAACACACGAAGAGACAAAAATGCCTCATAGCCAACACCACCAACATCTCCAACGCACCTTCAAACACGAGCAGGATCAGACCCAGGTATCCAAGCTGCACAATCGCCGTCTCGACAGCTGTCGTCAGAAGCTTGAAGCCGGGCGTACCCCAGGCAATGCCAATGAGAATCTGGCCGACGAGGCCGCAGTAGACCAGCTGGTCCAGCGCCCAGTTGACGACATTGAGAAGGATCGCAAAGGACGCTTGCACGAGAAGAGTCTCCGTCGTGGGCTCCACGTACGGGAGCGATGCCATGTTGTTTGCCGCCATCCGTCATGATGTTTTTGGGGAAAATGAGGGCTTTTCTGGATGATGTGCCCGGAGATATTTGGGTAATAAAACGAATGAGAGTTCATCACGTGACCAAGTTTTGCCTGTCTTCTGGTGCCGGAAAGTCAACAGCATCATGGCATGAAAGCGGCGACCCTCTACCTTGGAAGTGTTTGAAATCTATTTGACGGCTCTTGTCACTTATTTTGTCCCCTTTATTTCCCAGTAGCTCGTCATGATGCGGCGCTTATTGGCATTTTGTCGACAAATCTGCCGAGTCTAATAAGTGGACTCGGCCGGTTTCCTGTTTTGGAAGTTCGTTTCTTCGGCGTCTCAGCAGATGGTGCCTGCTGAACGGCTCGCTGTCACTTCCATTGTATGACAGCTGGCCGGGCAATGATTGCATTGGTCGGGCAAAACAAGGCAGCCGTGAACTTGCTTGCCCTGGATTTCACGTTGTTGTGCCATTTGGGATCTCCCTCCACCGCAGCAATAGCACCTTCTGAGCGTGCCAGTCCAAGTCTCTTTTTTATGAGAGGACCCTAAGGCCCAGTGCACCTTTCCAATATCCAACAGGACGGTTGACCTCATTTTTGTTCCGAGGCAGAATATACATTTTCCCAATACATGTAGGGCACGGCAAACATGCAGTCTTGCAGCCGGGACTGTATTCATCTCGTCAGACCACGGTGCAGAGTGTAATGGGCAGTTGCAAAATGAGGAATCGGGTATGTAAAAGCCAGCTTTATTTCCTGCCTTTGCGAAACTTTGGAAGAAATATTAGCATCTGCCGCCCGCGAGCAACAGACACGTGTTTCGGAGCCAGACGTTGGCAGGTCAGACCACATTCGGCGCTAAATCAGGCGATAGCGTGCCCTGTGCTGCCAGACAATAGCGGCTATAGCCTGTGACAGAAATAGGCCCTAATAGGCCCTAGGAGGCCCTAACAGGTCCTAAAACTCCCTGAAAGCTGCCTGAAGGCTGTCTGACATAGCGCCAATCGCGGGCAATTTTTTCCTAGTACATCTACCTTACAGCACTCCCCCTGGTGCCTGGATTACGTGTACTCTGTACTTTTTGCCCTACCGAGCTCCCCGTTCCAGGTATTATCTGATCTCCGTGGGAGTCCAGCCTGGCGCGTCTCCTATTCCCAATTTTCGTAATCTTCCATTTGGACCCTGAATTGCTTACCCCCCCTCTATCACGACTCGACAACCACCTCGTCTTTGAGCTCGCGCACCAACAAAACAGCATTTCTACGCCGCAACCAGTCCCCGATCCTACTGTCATTCACCTTTTAAATAGCCTCACGATCCTGACCTCAATCAATTACCCACCCTCGTCTTGTCAACCCGACGCCACCATGGCGCTGAAAGACGCTGCCACCACGGCTGCCGGCAGCTCAGGCTCTGCCAATGGCCACTCGACGGCCGCTGAGAGCGCCAAGTCCACAGTCACAGTCGTCAATGGCGCGGCCACCGAGAGCTCGAGTCATGCCGACCAAGACAACATTGAGCAGCAGAAGCAGTACAAGGACTTTTTCTGGACGTACACCGAAGAGCCGCACCGGACGCGGCGGCTGGCCATCATCAAGGCGCATCCCGAGGTGACCAAGCTGTGCGGCCCCGAGCCGCTGACCAAGTTTGTCGTGTTTGGTGTGGTGGCGCTGCAGATTGCGCTCGCCTACAGCCTGCGCAACACGTCCTTTTTCTCGCCCGTGTTTTGGGCGGTGGCCTATGTCATTGGCGCGACGGCCAACCAGAATCTGTTCCTGGCCATCCACGAGATCTCGCACAATCTGGCCTTCCGGTCGCCGCTGGCCAACCGTCTGCTGGCCATTGTGGCCAACCTGCCCATTGGCATTCCTTACAGCGCATCGTTCCGGGTAAGGGAGGACGAAGGATGAATGTCCCTGGTGGAGGATTCTTGCTAACTCTCATCCAGCCCTACCACCTGACGCACCACAAGTCGCTTGGTGTTGACGGTCTCGACACGGATCTGCCGACCGCCCTCGAGGCCGTCGTGCTCGACTCGATCCTCGGCAAGGCCTTCTTCTGCACGTTCCAGATCTTCTTTTACGCCCTGCGGCCCATGGCCGTGCTGCGCATCCCGTTCACGTGGGTGCACGCCCTCAACGTCGCCGTGCAGCTGGCCTTTGATGCCGTGCTCGTCGCCAGTTGCGGCGTCCAGCCCATCCTGTATCTGCTGCTGTCGTCCTTCTTGGCCGGCTCGCTGCACCCGCTGGCCGGCCACTTTATCGCCGAGCACTACGTCTACGACACCGTGACGCCTGAGGCCCGCGATCCCGCCAACAAGGTCCCCGTGCCCGAGACGTACAGCTACTACGGCCCGCTCAACGTGTTTACCTACAATGTCGGCTACCACAACGAGCACCACGACTTCCCCGCGGTCCCGTGGACGCGTCTCCAGAAGCTGCGCGACACGGCGCCCGAGTTTTACAATGTGCTGCCGCACCACGAGAGCTGGATCTACGTCATTTGGCGCTTCATCTGGGACGACTCCGTCGGGCTGCGCTGCCGCGTCAAGCGCAAGACGGGTGGTCGTCTTGTCGGCGGCGCCACGCAGGCCAAGGTGGCGGCCTGGACCGAGAATGAAGTTCAGGCATAGTCTTTTTGTGGTTGTGTGTCGGAGACTTCTTCCTCTTCTTGTTTTACTTTCCCCTGAATTGTGGCCCTCTTTTCTCTCCCGTGGCCTTGACGACTCTTGAATTTTGATAAAAACACAAAAAAGCATGACCTAGGATGATGCATGATGGACGTTACCTCTCTTCACTTCTTATTCGTTATTTCTTCTTCCGATACATTTCATCCTTCACCCTTGTACAAAAAGCATCTCTTTTTTATGAATTAGACTTTTGGAATGCATTTCTATTTTGAAAACAACAACTTTTAAAACAGCGCCCTCATTGCTCCTATGCTGATGCTCTATCCTCGTTCATACATGACACAACAGTGAAGATGATAAACAAAAAATCAAAAGTGAAAAACAACAAACAACAAACCACAGCTTTTGGTCTATAACTCTTCATGAACATGTCCACTCGTCTCCGGTCCCTTGGGATCCGGCCGTCCACTGTCCTTGTGCAGATCGACGCCGACCTTGCCGCGCCACTTGTCCCACAGCTCGCGGAACTCGCCCTCCATCGCCTTGTCCATCTGGTCCGGCAGCACCACGGCATACTCGACAAACAGGTTGCCGTACTGCGTCTTGTGGTAGACGCTGTCGCCGTACTCGTCCCAGATGGGCATGCCCTCGCCGGCGACCGTCTCGACGTGGCCCGGTTGCACGACGGCGCCGTTCTCGCGGCCCAGAGCCACGACGTGGCCGTCCATGTGCGTCACGTTGCGCGTCCAGCCGCCCATCCAGGCCTCGCGCAGCGACAGCACTTCGGTCCAGAACAGATCGTTGCCGCGCCGCCGGAAGAAGACGCCGTCGACGCGGTCCGGGTTGTCGTCGGGGTCGCCGGCCTCCTTCTCGCTCAGGTAGACGTACAGGTCGCCCGCGACATAGTCGGGGCTCGCGTCGGCCTCGTTCTCAAACACGACGCGCTTGTCCTTTTCGACGCCGCGCTCGACCGCCACCGATACCGTGGTCGGCCGCCGCACGACGCGCTGGCCCTGGCACACGGGACACACGTGCTTGATCGACTTGCCGCGACCGCCGCAGCGGTCGCAGTGCACCTGCATCTGCTGGAACATGCCCGGCGCCAGCTGCCTCTTCTGGATGACGACGCCGCGGCCGCCGCACTGCCCGCAGACGTTCACCTTCTTGTCGGCCGCGCCCGTGCCCTCGCAATGCTCGCAGATCTCCTGCTTGTCCCACTGGAACTCGACCGTGCGCCCATTGTAAAAGTCGCGCAGCGGGATCTGCACCTTGAGCTCGACGTTGGGTCCCCGCCGCTCAGCCGCCTGGAAGTGTCCGCTGCCGCCAAAGAAGCGGCTAAACATGTCGAAAGGATCGCGCGCGCCGCCGCCGCCGCCGCCTCCCCGCTGCTGGTGCTTCTTGAGGCCGTCGTGGCCGTGCTGATCATAAATCTTGCGCGATGTCGGATCGCTCAGGGCCTCGTACGCTTCCGACACCTCGACAAACTTGTCCTTGGCCGTGGGATCATTTCTGAGGGCAGACGAGGAGAAATGTTAGAAAGGAAGCAATAAAAAAAAAGGAGAAAAGCCACCTCATCCCTCAACATACGGGTTCTTGTCGGGGTGAAACTTTTTGCTGAGCTGTCGGTATGCCGACTTGATCTCGCGGTCGCCCGCATTGCGTTTTACTCCGAGGATCTAGACAGGCAAAAAAAAAAAAAAGAATGTGTCAACAAAAGCTCTCGTCTCTTTCATGTCCCCGTCTTTCATCCGTCCTTCTTTGTTCCTCCCCATCTCACCTTGTAGTAGTCCTCGGCGCAAAGCGCCACCTGCAGAAACGAGAGCAGCAGCAGCAGCGCTGCACTGCCCGAGACCCTCATTGTGAATGGCCCCCTTTGGTTTTGCTGTCTGCTGTCGACTGTAAGCCCAGTGCGTGTTCTGTCGTGCGAGGAATGTCGAGGTTGATATTCCGTCGCAAAAGTGACAAAAGATGAGATGCGCCGAGGGCCGTCGATGTGGCCAAGGCACGCTGTTGCAAAAGAAATGCCGACGTCAGACAAGTCAGAAAGAAAACTGAGCAGAGAAACTCAAGATACACTTAAGAATCTCTTGTATGGCGGGTGTTGTCGCAAGAATACAAAACAACATAAACATACAAAATGTTTATCGGCAAGTTGAAGCTGGCGATAACGAAACAGTACACTTGGCCTGAAGTATAGCGCCGGAAGGCTGCTGTAGTGCGCCGCCGCTAGCGCCGTGGCGATTTTCCACTTTTATTCCCCCAAAGCCTTGCACGGCCGTTGCAAGTCTTCAAATCAATGTACGGAGTATTTTGTATTTTGCCACGCCATCATGCAGCGATTGATGATTCTCTGACCGCCTTGAGGTTATTGTATTTCAACACCTTGGTTCTTTGGTAAACATTGCAATTTTATTAAGCAGCATTTGTTTGCGCAAAGTCCGGCTTGTTCACAAAATCCACAGTGAAATAGGCATAAGCATACCGTTACTCCGTACTCTGTATCATAGTAAAGTCCACTGTAATTATACCTGTCAACCCGCTAAAGCATCATCTTCTACAGCGTGTTAGCACGCCCCGGACCCCGGAACTCTAGGGCCTCTACAGGGGAAAGGGGAATGGCGGCAAAAATGATTTTGCCTTATCGATAAGGACTGCAAGCTGCAGCCGCGTGCCTCGACTTGGAGGCGACGTCAACATCGTGACATATTTGGCGACCGCTGTAATCAATCTCACATCGACCGCAACAACTCCCTCCTACCTTTATCATGTCGAAACGATATGCGTTTGTGGACATGGACGACGAGCCCGAAGTGGCTCAGCCGTCCAGGGAGAAGCATCGCGATCGCGACAGAGATCGAGACAGAGATCGCGACCGAGACCGCAAAAGCCGACGCGACGACAAAAAGACGTCTTCTTCGCGGCACAGCCGATCGCATCGCCACCGGTCACGATTGCGGTCACCTTCACGGTCACGATCGCGATCACGATCGCCAAAACGACGGAGCGGCACGACATCCAAATCCTACAGCAGCCGCGCAAGGACGAGCCGACGAACCGACCGCAGCGAGCGCAATGACCGCGATTTTGACGACCGTTGGGGCGATGAAGAGGCGCCTCCCTCGGGTGACGACCAGGATGAGTCTGGCGGGGAAGAAGCCGAGTTTCAAGAGTCGGCACCGAAGCGGCTCAAGATGAACCATGGCCCGCTGCATGATCCTCGCCGCGAAGCGTCACCCGACGGAGGCAAGCCTTCAGGAGCAGGCGGAACAGGAGAAACAAATGAAGGCGATGTCGACGACGCTGATTTGTCCGAGGGAACACGAGAAGAGCTGGCCGCCCAGCGCGACCGAGCCGAGCGCGAGGCGTTTGCGGAGCGTCTGCGGGCGCGCGATGACGGCCGGTCGAAAAAGGATCAGCAACATGGAAGGACTGAAAAAGACGCCAGTGTCGAGGAGCAGAAAGAGGCCATGCCCGAGCTGCGGCAGCGGGCGCGCCAGGAGTACCTCAAGAAGCGCGAGACGGAGCGGCTGGTGCTGCTGCGGCAGCAGGTGGCCGAGGAGACGGCGGAGCTGCGCAGCGGCGTGCCGCTCTCGGAGCGCGAAAAGGCCGAGTTTGCCAAGAACCGCGAGATTCTTCGGCTGGCCGAGGAGCGGCTGCGCATCGACGACCACCGCGACGGCTACTACATGCCCGAGGACTACATCACGGAGAAGGGCAAGATCGACCGGCGGCGCAAGCAGGACGCGCTGTACAAGCGGTACGTCGACCGCGACGAGCACGGCCAGGAGCGCATGGTGACGGAGCACGACGAGTGGGAGCGCGAGCAGGCCAGCAAGGTCAAGGCGCAGATCCAGAGCCGCGAGCGCGTCGACGAGGGCGAGTACGACTACATCCTCGACCAGGAGCAGTACATCCACTGGTCGCAGGACGCGCGCTTGCCGGCCGAGGGCCAAAAGGGGTTGACGAAAGAGCAGCTGTTTCTGCAGGCGCAGATTGATGCCGCCGAGAAGAAGCAGCTGTCGATCCAGGAGACGCGCAAGTCGCTGCCCATCTACCAGTACCGCGACGAGTTCCTGGCGGCCATGGAGGAGCACCAGATCATTGTCATTGTCGGCGAGACGGGCAGCGGCAAGACCACGCAGCTGCCGCAGTACCTGCACGAGGCCGGCTACACCAAGGACGGCAAGAAGGTCGGGTGCACGCAGCCCCGTCGCGTGGCCGCCATGAGCGTCGCGGCGCGCGTGGCCGACGAGATGGGCGTCAAGGTCGGCAAGGAGGTCGGCTACTCGATCCGCTTCGAGGACTGCACCAGCGAGAGCACCATCCTCAAGTACATGACGGACGGCATGCTGCTGCGCGAGTTCTTGACCGAGCCCGACCTGTCGAGCTACTCGGCCATCATGATCGACGAGGCCCACGAGCGGACCGTCCACACGGACATTTTGCTCGCCCTCGTCAAGGACCTGGCCCGCGAGCGCCGCGATCTCAAGCTGCTCATCTCGTCCGCCACCATGAACGCCGAAAAGTTTGCCACCTACTTTGACAACGCGCCCATCTTCAATGTCCCCGGCCGCCGCTACCCCGTGGACATCTTTTACACCCCGGCGCCCGAGGCCAACTACCTCCTGGCAGCCGTCACGACGGTCTTCCAGATCCACACGACGCAGCCGGCCGGCGACATTTTGATCTTCCTCACGGGCCAGGACGAGATCGAGGCGGCCGAGCAGCAGATCACCGAAATCTCGCGCAAGCTCGGCAGCCGCATCAAGGAGCTCGTCATCTGCCCCATCTACGCCAACCTGCCCTCGGAGCTGCAGGCCAAGATCTTTGAGCCGACGCCCGAGAATGCCCGCAAGGTCGTCCTGGCCACCAACATTGCCGAGACCAGCTTGACCATTGACGGCATCGTCTACGTCATCGACCCGGGCTACGTCAAGGAGAATGTTTACAACCCGGCCACGGGCATGTCCAATCTCGTCGTCGTCCCCTGCTCGCGCGCCTCGGCGAACCAGCGCAGCGGCCGCGCCGGCCGTGTCGGACCCGGCAAGTGTTTCCGTCTCTATACAAAGTACGCCTACATGAACGAGATGGACGAGAGCACGACGCCCGAGATTTTGCGCACCAATCTGAACGGCGTCGTGCTGCAGCTCAAGAGTCTCGGCATCAACGAGCTGCTCGACTTTGAGTTTATGGACCCGCCGCCCACCGAAGCCCTCATTGGCGCCCTCAACCAGCTCTTTGCCCTGCAGGCGCTCAACCACAAGGGCGAGCTGACCAAGGTCGGCCGGCAGATGGCCGAGTTCCCGACGGATCCCATGCTGGCCAAGGCCGTCATCGCCTCGGACAAGGAAGGCTGCGTCGAGGAGGTGCTGTCGATTGTCGCCATGCTCAGCGAGGCGTCGGCCTTGTTTTTCCGCCCCAAAGACAAGAAGATCCATGCCGACAGTGCCCGCGCCCGCTTCACGGTCAAGGACGGCGGCGACCACCTGACCCTGCTGAATATCTGGAACCAGTGGGTCGACAGCGACTTCTCGCCCATCTGGGCCAAGGAGAATTTCCTGCAGCAGCGCTCGCTGACGCGCGCCCGCGACGTGCGCGACCAGCTGGCCAAGCTGTGCGAGCGTGTCGAAGTCTCCTTAACGTCGGCGGGCGCCTCCAACATGGTGCCCATCAAGCGCGCCCTGACGGCCGGCTTCTTCCCCAACGCGGCCCGCATGCAGCGCGACGGCAACAGCTACCGCACCGTCAAGAGCCACACGACCGTCTTTTTGCACCCGAGCTCCGTGCTCATGGGCGTCGACCCGCCCGTGCGCATGGTCATCTACTTTGAGCTCGTCCAGACGTCCAAGGAGTACATGCGCTCCTGCCTGCCCATCGAGCCCAAGTGGCTGTCGGAGCTGGCGCCGCATTTCCACAAGGCCAAGGACGTCGAGGCCCTCGAGGCCAAAAAGATGCCCAAGGGTCAACACCATGCGTGAAATGATTTCATGTCGCCATGCAATTTTTTTTGTATCTAGTCCAAACAATAATAAACAATTATATGCAATCTATTATCTTGTGCCCTGCCATCGTCAGTGGCTGTATATGTGTACCTAAGGTACGTTTGTAAATAAAAAGAAGAAAGAAGCATGCAGGGATGCCTAGGTAGGTTTGGTCTAAATATAAAGATTCTTGTTCGTTTTTCGTAAGATAGGTAAGTACGTTTTACAGCGAGGTGCCCACCTGTATCAACAGCACTCTTTGTCAACTTTTACTGCATTTTTTTTGGCACATTTCTCTTCTTTACAGCGCACTCTCCACTTTTGATCCGTTGGGTCCCCCTGGGACTAGACCAGATCTTGCCTACCGCGGTTGGTCACTAACACACTAGCGCCTGTGTTTAAGTAGGTTGTGCCCGCTTTTTTTACCTGTCAAAACGGGAGCACTACCTCCTACTGTTTATTCTCATGTTTCACTCAACAACATCACGACCACTACCTACCATCTTGCAGATGTATTCAACAGCATTTTGCATGATAGAGAAGCATGCAGTGTGATAGCATCCGAAATTATTTAAAAATGAGGGGTCGTGATACGTGTTTGGAAGAACAGGGTGTGGTGAAAACCGGGAAAGAAAGAGGGGTCGAAAGGACGAGGCGGCCGTCCATGCCGGGTTCCAACGACCACCCGTCCTAGGATAAAAATCATACACTTTAGCCGACCTTTCACCAGATTCTTCTTTCTTTTTTTTTAAACCCTGCAAAAAGAAAGAAAAGAGAGACAAAAAGCATCCTCAACTGCCCATTACCTACGCGAGTAAGTTACGCAATCCTGCTGTCGCCACTGTAGTTGCCGACACATCTCGCTCTCGCTCTCGGCTCAAGTAAGGAGTCAAGCTGACTAGATCGTCCACCAACGTACCAGCTATGTGCACCAACTTGATTAGCGAGGTGGTGGCCACCAGCTGCCGCCATCAACTTTCGACGCATACGCGCTTCAGCCGCTGCGAGGAAGCTGACCGGCTGAATATGGATTGTGAGGTTATTCACGATGCGCACCTTTGCCACACCGTCAGTCGTACCGTGCCCTATTGTCCCTCCTGTGTCGCAGCCAGGGAGAAAATACAAATGGCACTACCGCGACCAGTTCGACGTAAGAGAACAAGCTCCATGGGGGGCTGGTGTCGACAATGCTCTCGCGGGGAAAGAGCGGGGGCTGGACCTCAGTTTCTGGGCTTGGGTTTATACCAATCCAAGCCTCTTTCGCGTCGGTAGCTCTCGTATAAAGCAAGCCTTGTCTCAATCCGCTCAATGCACTCGAGAAGTCTGGCATCGCATTCTTCCTGTGACATGCATGTGGCGGGATTCTTGTAATTCTCTCCCAGCTGCAACTGGGGCACCACGGCCTCGTACAGATCAGCCAGCGTGCTGTACTCTCCCTTCCAGCACTTTTGAATGATCTCGCCAAGGCCAAGGCGAATGCCCTCGGTGGGCGGCATGTCGCCGGCGTCCATCCGCCTGCCCATCTCGACATAATCGGGACACTCGTGCAGCGGCTTCTTGCCCGTAGCAATGGCAAACATGACCGATCCGAGCGCGTGCATCTCGCTGACCGCGCCGGCCACAACGTGCTTGTAGTAGGGTATGTTGCCGGCGGTGTCGGTGCCGCCGCGCTCCATGTTGCCAAAGTCACAGATTTTGATATTGTCGTCGTCGTCCACCAAGATATTGGCGGGCCGCATGTCGCCGTGAAAGAGGTCCAGTTTCTCCAGCCACGCTGCTGCCGAGACAATCTGCTCGATCCAGCGTGCTGCCCGTTGGTCGTCGATGGGCTCGTCGCGGCGGAGTATATCGTCCAGCGACTCCTTCATGCGCGGCATGAACACGGCCACCTCCGTGGACATGTAGGTTTGGATAATGTTGGGGTGCGGCGGTGTCTGCTGGGAGATGAGGGCCGCCATCTCGCGCTCGTGAAAGAAGTATTTGATGTCGGTTCCATCTCGGTATCCGGGTGGTTGATCGTCATAGTATCGAATGGGGCTCTTGATCACCATGCCCGGCGGCCCCGTCGTCACCAGTCCATCCCGGCCCATGCTCACAAAATCACCACCGATCGGGTCATAGATTACGCGCCGAGTAGCCATGGTGATGCTGAGCCTTTGGAAAGTCCTTTCTTGTAAAGTCTGCCGATGATACTTACCGAGCTTAAGCTGCAGAAATCAACCTTTGTTTTTCTGCCCCAAGGTTCTCCTTCAACATCCCGTATTCTAGCCTGCTGTTTCTTTCTCTTTGCATGGCACCTTTCCTTTATGGGTGGCAAATAGAAGACTGCACAGACCATTGGTCAAAGGCCTCCAACGGGGCGCAGGTAAAAGCCTACTCCCCCGCCCCTTGATTTATTTTCGTCACACCGACTTTGCATCAGGTGCATACGGAGTACATATATCATCATATCATAAACAAAATTGCACTCACGTGTATATCATATATATATCATATATATATCACATATACATCACAGTATATTACATTTTATCCACCCACGTACTACCGACCTACCGGCCGTACCTAGTTGGCTACCTACACTGCGAAAAAAAAAAGAGAAAAAAAAAAAGCCGTCGTTAATGCGCTAGTGCAGATGCCAGCTTTATAACACAGTATAATTTTTTAAAAGCTTTTTATTCACTCAGTATATTACAGCCTGCGTTCTAGGTACTCGAGCAACCAAGATAGACGCTTTACTGCCACTAATTTTCCCTTCTGACATGATGCTTGAAATTAGATATACAAGGAGAATACAGGGGCATTAAATACAGCCGGCCTGTAAAAACTCCGGCATCAGAACATCAATATCCGGCAGTACCAATACCATCCTGACTGGGTAATGTTGGCCACAGGAAAGGTAGGTACCTCTTGCAGCCTGGAGAGCTATGCATTTTACATTGATAATAGGTTTATGTCGGATCTCTCCTTCTAATGCACAATAAAAGTCTCCTCCTGTTCAAGTTGAGATTCATTTCATTTTTTTCTCGTCGAATAAAGTATCTACCAAAGGCAGCTTAATCCGTCCTCCGTCCTAACGCCACGGCTCATCCCTTTCTTGTTGGTACACTCTTCTTTTTCTTTTGTCTTTCATTTTTTCCATAGTCCTTCCAACACATCTCGTAGAGCTTTCATAATCTTGCACAATTTGGGGCCACCCGCCGCCCGTAGAAGAAAGAAAAAAAGAAATAATGGCAGGCTGGCTTACCAGCCGCCACCGCCGCCGCCGCTAGAGAAGCCCGTGTCTCCTCCGGCATCGCCGCCGTTGTTGAAGCCGTTGTTGAAACCGCCGTTGTCGAAGCCGCCACCGCCGCTGTCGCCGCCAAAACCACCACCAAAGCCGCCACCACCGCCGCCAGAGCCGGACTCGGGGCAGCGCGACTGAAAGTGGCCCATCTGCTGGCAGTTGGAACACTTGACACGGTCCATGTTGCGGGGTTTAGGGCAGTCTCTGGACATGTGGCCAAACTCGTCGCAGTTGCGGCACTGCATCTTGTCCATGTTGACGGGCTCGGGGCACTCGCGCGACGTGTGGCCCTCCTTGTCGCAGTTGCGGCACATGATCTTGCGCGGCTCCGTGCAGTCGCGAGCCTTGTGGCCCTCTTGGCCACAGTTGCGGCAGCCGCTGTCGCCACCGCCGCCCTGGGGGCAGTCGCGGGAGAAGTGGCCCACTAGATGGAAGAGATGTGGTTAGGAATTGTGACAAGACAAACAAAAATTAAACGAAAAAAAAAATGACAAGAAAGAAGGAAAACTCACTCTCGCCGCATTTGCGGCACTCGACAACCTCGGCAGAGCGCGGCTCGGTGCAATCACGCGAGGTGTGGCCGCTCTGGCCACAGTTGCGGCAAGCAAAGCGGTCGACACGCGGAGCCTTGCAGTCACGCATGCGGTGACCCTCGCCGCCGCAGTTGCTGCACGCGACCACTGCACGGTCGAGGATCTCAACCTTTTCTTGGGGGCACCGCCGGCTGATGTGGCCGAGCTCCTTGCAGTTGGTGCACATGGGGACGCCGCGATCGACGGGCTCGCCGCTGTCGGCAAGGCGACTCAGGTTCTCCTCGGCGCTGGGCGGCCAGTCGGCCTTCTCGCGAGGGCGCGAAGGCTTGTCGCTGAAGCGGTAGGTGACGGTGTACTTGCGGTTCAGATTGCCCTGCAGGTCCATGTTGGTGTACGTCTGCGACATGTGCGTGCGCTCAATGGCAATGAGGTAGGCGCCAATGTTCTCGTGGCGCAAGAGCATCTCCATGTCGACATACGTGGCATCGGGGCACGCCTTGACGTAGGTCATAAAGGCAGGCTTGAAGTCATCAATATCCTTTATCTTGGCAGCCTCGCGCATCATCTCAATGGCCTTTTCGGGGTCCTCTTCGGGGACCGAGTCACGGTCAAGCTTGCGGGGGGCCTTGCAGTCAAAAGCTTCGTGGCCCTCTTCCTGGCAGTTGCGGCAAACGCGAGGAGGAGCCGTGGGGCATTCACGGGACAGGTGACCCTCCTCGTTGCAGTTGCGGCAGACCATCGGCATGGAGCACTCGGAGACGTGGTGGCCCTCGCCGCAGCGCGGACACTTGAGGGGCATGCTGCAGTCGCGGGCCATGTGGCCGGCCTTTCTGCAGCGACGACAGACTATGGGGCCGGCATCGGGGCAGTCCTTGGACATGTGGCCCTCCTTGCCGCAGGCGTTGCATGAGCCAGAAAACTGGCGCGGCATCTGGCAATCGGCCTTGTTGTGTCTTGAAGGAGTTGGTGTCAGGATAAAGACGGAATCCGAAAGGAAAAGAGAGGTAAAGACACGAGGAAGATCTCAATCGACTTACCCGACTTCGCCACAGTTGTAGCAGGCGCCGCCGCCGCCGGCATCGCCAAAGCCGTTCTGATCGTCAAAGCCAGAGGAACCTCCAAAGCCGTTTTGGCTGAAGCTATCCGTGGCGACGCCGCCACCGCTGTCGCCGTTGTTCCACATGGTTCTGTGTGAGGACTGGTCTGTCGAGAGATGTTTAGCGATTGAACGGAAGAGAGATGAACAACAAAAAGGCCGTTCCAAGAGAACCAGGCGGGTCCAAGAGAAGCCAATTTTCCCAAAAATAAAACAGGAGAGAACGGATCATAATTGTGCTGAACTTACCTGCGTATCAAAGAGCGGATGGTTGTTGAAGTTGGGATGTCGGATTGGGAGGATGAGAAGGACAGGACGAGATGGGGAAAGAAGAAGGTTGGAAGGAGAAGGTGAAATGGTAAAGGAGAGGGGAAAAAGAGGGGTCGAGGCGGGATAGTTTTCATCTTGAGGAAGGAGCGAATGTGCTTGTTTTTGTTGTTCTCTTTTCGCGTTTACAAACAAAGAAACATACGCGTTTTCTTCACGACGGGAAGGAGCGACCGTGTAGTGAATGCGAGTCGAGAGGTGTAAATGCCCAATTAGGAAAGTGCGACCAAGCACAGCGAGAGAAAAAAGAGTGGGGGTGGTGCTCACATGCGAAACCAAGAAGGAATACATGCGCCGTGTATCTTTTGCACCGTGAGACTGCAACGCTTTAAATTAGACTTCTGACGAGAGCCTGCACAGACGGCACCTTCCCTGCATCTCAGATTTTAATTCCTTCCCGTTTTGTGCATTTGGGCAGTGTCGATCGTTTTTGGCAAGACGTGAGAGTCGTGGCTTCCATCTGTAGATTTTGAGCCCCTCACTGTTTCTGTAGATTTTGTGTCTTCTACTGCTTCGACATGGCGAGTTTTACGCAGTGCCAGACCTTGCCATCTCTGCTTGACAATGCGCCTCACAACTTTAGTACGCTATGGACAGATCACTTGCTGTCAGCACGAATCGCGGATCGATCTCAATTGACAGTGAGATCTCGAGAACAGGTGCGTGTCATTTTGGGCCTCAAAAGACGTCCACGATAGACAGTCGCCAGCCCTCAATGAGTCTCCCGTCTTCGATTTGAAATGAAAGCAGCAAACAAAGCGACTGTCGGCCTTGACTGGATCGCCGTCGCAAGCTCTGCAGCGTCGCAGGTGAGTTGGCTGCCGTGGTTCGTCTTTCGCCTCCTTCACTCATTTCACTTGTTTGCCATTGTCGCATTGCATGACAAGCGTTGTTTTCTGTCGCTGCAGGAGCTAACAATCAAGGCAGGGAAACAGTGAAATAAGCCGGTGCCAACATATCCCGACTGACGCATGGTCGAGTTGTCAGGATGGCTGCTGCATTGGCTCTTGGAAAAACGTCTTTCCATTTACAGTGTTCAAGTTGCATATCTTCAAGCAACCCCCTTGTTCAACGTCGAGGAGTTTCTCCCTGCAGCCAAGCCGGCTCGGGTCAATCGTTCCCGTCAGGGTGGAGGAAAATGTGGTGGGATGGTTGCAGTGCTGTGCTGTGCTTTGCCGTGCTGTGCTGTACTGCATTGGTCATCCTGCCGATTTGTTGGACGAGAGAAAGAGAGTGTGTGTGTGCTGCAGGCTTCGGCTATCTGGCGCAAAAGAGTTATTCCCGGGATTTGAATTACGACGCAGCCTCTTTCCCGTCCAGTTTCGTCCAGTCTCGACCGGCCTCGTCCAAAATTAGTGATTCGTCGTCCCGCGCTATCGAGTCTCCCATCCTGCACAGCTCCATGTGCTGAGGCTGTGGCCGCGGAAAGACGCTGTCGAGGCTGTCAGCAAGAAGAATATTGACTCAGACGGCGAGCAACCTTTTTGAGCTTTGAAAGCAAAATGGGGCAGCGTGGGTACGCTCCGAGCTCTCGAGCTCTCTCACAAGCCTACAAAGTAGGCAACGTCCGACATGCATCGGCGGGGGTCTCCACCAGCTTGGAGGAGGGGGGGGGGGGGGGGGGGGAAA
>JAGKRZ010000457.1:0-17614 GCA_020002355.1 Intubia oerlemansii
ACTAAAAAAAAAAAAAAAAAAAAAAAAAAAAAAACTACCAAGGCAAAATTTCAACATAAAAAAAGAGAATTTTGAAACATCGCGAATATAAATCGCTGTTGACGACCGTCGTGTAAAAGGTATAGGTATGTATATTATTTTGGGTTGTTATTTGCCTCCTTCCTGTCGCGTGCACTGTATCCCCTTTTGTGATTATTGCAGCTCCTAACCAAAGAAGAAAAAAAAAAAGGCCCACCGAAGCGCGGATCGTCAAAAGAACGCGTGGGAGCTTGTTTCGACACTCCGCGTTCTCTTCTGTGGCCAATTGACCCCCGACATCTCCTTTTTCTCACCGTCCTTCTCTCTCTCTGACCCTCATCAAACCCTCCTCCGTCACAATGGCGTGGGCTTCACGAAGCTTCCCCTACTACGCGGTGGACAAGCCGCCATACACGATCGAGTCCCCCGGCGCAGTGGCTGTCCCCGGCGAGACGATCCCACGCCGCAACCCCAAGGCACGCAATGGCCTCATGGAGCGCCCGGCCGAGGGCGTCAACACCATCTATGACCTCGTCTGCCGCGCGGTGCGCCTCCACAGCAACCGGACCGCGATGGGCTCGCGCAAGCTGCTGGCCGTCCACAAGGACGTGAAGAAGGTGCCCAAGCTCGTCGACGGCGTGGTGCGCAACGTGGACAAGGAGTGGACCACTTTTGAAATGTCCGACTACTCGTACATCACCTACAAGCAGTACTTTTCGCAGATGCAGCGCGCCGGCGCCGGCCTACGCAAACTCGGCCTCAACAAGAAGGAGCGCCTGCACTTCTTCGCCTCGACCAGCGCCCAGTGGCTCACCATGGCCCACGGCTGCGCTGCCCAGGGCATCGGCATTGTGACGGCCTACGACACGCTCGGCGAGGCCGCCGTTCTGCACACTCTCAACCAGTCCAGCGCCGCCGCCATGTTCATCGACCCCCACCTCATCAAGACGGCCACCTCGAGCATCAAGGCCGCAGGCTCCATCCGCTACGTCATCTACAACGACCTCAGCAGCCAGCCGGCTGCGCCTGGCGTCGTCGACGAGCTCCGCGCAAGCCACCCAAACCTGACAGTCATGAGCTTCCAGGAGCTTGTTGCCCTCGGCACCAACGACGCTGGCGAGCCCAACCTGCCCGACGACCCGCCCTCGCCCGACGAGATCTTTTGCATCATGTACACCTCTGGCAGCACGGGCCTGCCCAAGGGCGCGCCCGTGAGCCATGCCACGCTGGTCTCGGCCACGGCCGCCATTGCCTCTGTCGTCGAGGATGCTGTGTCTCCTCGCGACCGTGCCATGGCCTTCTTGCCTTTGGCGCACATTCTCGAGTTTGCCGTGGAGAACCTGGTGTTCTTGTTTGGCGCCACCATCGGCTACGGCTCTGTGCGCACGCTGTCAGATCTCAACATGGCCAAGGGCTGCGTTGGCGATATGCGCGCCTTTGGCCCGACTCTCGTCGTCGGTGTGCCCCAGGTCTGGGAGACGGTGCGCAAGGGTGTCGAGGCCGGCGTTGAGGCGGCCGGCCCGGTAGCCCGCAGTCTCTTCTGGGGCCACTTTGCCCTAAAGGACTTTTTGGTCCGCAACAACCTCTTGTATGGACCCGTCGAGTCCGTCGTCAACCGTCTCGACAACATCGTCTTTGGCAAGGTCCGCGTCAACACCGGTGGCAACATCCGCTTCCTTGCCGTTGGTGCCAGTGCTATTGCGCCCGACACGCGCCGCTTCCTCAACCTCGTCCTGGCCCCCATGCTCAACGCCTATGGACTGACCGAGTCGTGCGGTGCTGCTCTGCTCACATCCCCCCTGCAGTACACGAACCTGCCCAAGGGCACCATCCCACCGTCGGTCGAGATCAAGCTCGTGAGCGTTCCCGATCTCGGCTACATTGCCGATCCGGCGCCCGGCAGCGGCCAGGACCCGCATGGCGAGATTTGGCTGCGCGGCCCTTCGGTGATTTCCGAGTACTTTAACAACCCAGAAGAGACGGCCAACGCCATGACGCCCGACGGCTGGTTCCGCACGGGCGACATTGGCGCCTTTGACAGCGAAGGACACCTGCGCGTGGTGGACCGGGTCAAGAACCTGGTCAAGATGTTGGGCGGCGAGTACGTTGCGCTCGAGAAACTCGAGTCCATCTACCGTCGCGCCACGTCGGTACACAACATTATGATCTATGCCGACTCGGCGCACGCACGCCCTGTTGCCCTCATGTGTGCCAACGAGAAGGGAATCGTAGCCCTGGCCGGCAAGAACGGTATCGTTATGGACCCGGCCAAGGGCGAGAGCCTGGCCACCCTGGTCAAGGACCCTCGCGTCCACGTTCTTGTTCTCAAGGAGCTGCTCGCCACAGCCAAGGCGTCCGGTCTTATGCCCATGGAGACTATTGAAGGTGTCGTCATTATGGACGAGGAATGGACTCCCATCAATGTAAGTTTTTTCTTTTTTTTTTTCTCTCATGGGTCTTTTTTTCCTTCAGTCTTTTGTCCAATATACTAACAATTTTTTTTCTCTCTCAGGGTTATGTCACGGCAACACAAAAGGTCAGCCGCCGCAAGCTGCAAGACACATTCAAAAAGGAAATTATGGCTGCTTTCATCACACGCTGAGCGGGTTGAACCAATACTCTTTTTTTTGTTTGTTTTCATATATGTTCTTTTTGTGTAATTTCTATTGTTAATAGGTATGGAATGGGTATGGAAGCGCAAGATACGAATACAAAAGCGATGCATCAAAAAGAACCATTAATAAACCCCATCAAAGGATGGAAGCCTATGGGGAGAGAACAGAACGCTGTCATTTCGCTCGTACGAAAGTCGTGAGGCATAATGCTTGCCATGTATATAAAAGATGAACAAAAAAAACACTAGATGCAAAAGAAAACAAAAAAAGAAATCGTAGAGGAAGACAAAACAGAAATAGGTATGTACTTCAACCGGCACATACGGCACCCTAGCCGCCCCTCCCCTCCCCTCCATTTACTTCCTTCTCTTGTAAAAGACAATATAGGCACTGGCACCATTGGCATTATCGCGGTAGAGACGTCGCGCCATATCGCGGCTGTCGTTGCTGCCGATGATGACGGGCTCGATTCGCACATCGTCAAAATGATGCCATTGATTCACATCGGTCGCGCCCTCGTCCTTGACAAAGGACCGGTAGTGGCCCGTCTTGAGCGTGCCGCTGTGCACAATGACAGCATAGCAGTCGTAGATGAACGGGCCGCGGAACTGGTGCTCAGTCCGCTCGTCGCCCAGCACGCTGTCAGCCGCGGGGTCTTTGGGATCCGTGCGTCCTTGCACCGTGTACGGTGTCATGTCGAATCCGTTGATCGGAAACACAACGGCCGTGTTGTTCTTGTGGAATCCATAGTGCTCGTTGCCCTGGAAGCGCCGGAAAGAGATGCACAGCAGATCCGGCAGCCGGACCAACCGCACGCGCTTCTCGGTCGTGTCGATGCGGCGGCAATTGTCGCACTTGTACTCGCGCAGCAGGTCGGCCGCGCAGTACTGCCCCAGCAGGTCCGTCAGCGTCGTGGCCGTGCTCGCTGCGTTGGGCGGAATCGGCAGGTGCAGCATGTCAAAGTGCTCATAGGTGAGCGAGGGGTGGCCGCAGCTGCGGCACTGCCGGTCCGTCACCTCGACACCGCGCCAGTACTTGTCCACGAGACTGGCATTGTACCGATTATAATCGCGCCAGTACAGCAGACCATTCAGCAGCGCCGTGCTGCGCGAGTTGAGCACCGGCTGCTGGACTTCGCCGGGCCGGTCGCGCAACCGGTTCGTCTCGTCATGCAGATTCTCGAGCAGAAACGAAATAAATTCTTGCGCGTCCTGCTGGTACGGTCCGCCAAAGATTGTCGACCGGTCCGTCTTGGTGCTGCCGTCAAAGTCGCGCGAATGAATATGGTAGCAGTATTCCTAGGGCAGATTAGTAACATATTCAAAAACCGTTTTTCCCTTTCGAGCACGCTTTGCTTACCATTAGTGTTTTGGCCTTCATCGACGAAAACTTGCCATACTGCATCCAGTGGAACGAGTTGGAGATGATCTTGGCCATGAGCTGCGGATGGCTAATCTTCTCGTCCGTCTTCATGGGCACCTTCCAGTGGCTGCCCCATTCGCCGGTGGTGAGCTCATCCGAGAAGCTGCCGGACGAAAATAGCGACTGGATCGAGCTGTTTCCGTAGCACCAGTTGCCCGGGTTCTGCAGGCCGACCTTTTGCCGGCGGATGCGGCCGCCAGACATGCTAGCCTTGGCCATCTTTGTGCGCATGTAGTGGTCCTCATCGTCGGCCTCGGCCACATCGTTATGCGACTGTCGAGGTACCGTCGGCGGCGGACGTGTTGGCGGAGCTGGAAGAGCAGAGTACAGCGAAGCCACAGATGCTGCTGCCGAGGTTGCTGCTGTTGCTGTACCAGGAGCTGCCGGCGGCGGGAAGGGAGGAGGTGGGCCGGGAATCGGAGGACGGACCGCGGGTGCTCTGCGGTCTAATTCTGAGGAGAGAGCACCCCGAGACGCGGGGCGTTCGACAGATGGCCGCGCGGTAAGAGAGTTGTCGGTGGTGGTCGTGTGCAGACCAATCTCGCCGTCATCTTTGGTTTCTGGAGATGTCATGGATTCCTGGATGGCCGACACGGGAGGGAAGCGGCGCAAAAAGTCGTCGGTCGTGCGCACAAAGTTGTTCTTTTCCATATTTTTGAGACTCTCTTCCCAACGCTTGGCCTCGTCGGCGTCCTGGATCGGCTTAGCCAGGTATTTTGAATGCCGCTGCGACATTGTGTTGAGCCGGGGGCGCTGCGTGCGTCTACGAAGCTGACCTCCTGATCCATTGGCGCCCGTGCTGCCGGCCGTGGACGACGTCTGGAGTGAATTGGCACCCAGCAGAGAGACCCAGGCATCAATGCCACCGCGCAGCATCTTTGGCCGCTTGGTGCTGTCGCCAACGCCGTTCTGGTAGTCGTAGAAACTGAGCGCATTGTAAAAGGCAACGGCGGCCTTTTCGGCCGGCGTGGACGCTGCGTCGCCGCGCAGGATAGTCTGCGATTCTTCGTCGTAATAGACAACAATGTCGGCGTCTGACCGCCGGTCAAACAGAGCTGCTTCGCTAGATGGTGCCAGCACCATACTGTCGGCGATCTGCTCGGCCGAGATGTCCACGCGCTCGAGAATGCTGGCGTCAACACAGATGGTCGACTGCGACATGATGTGGCCCTCGTCAAAGTCCTCACGGCTGCGGATATCCACCAGGAGCAGCCGCACATCTTTGGATCCGGCCTGGATGAGCTTGAGCAGTTCCTCAGCGCTGATCGTGTCGCCTTCCGGCAGGGCGATGCGCGACTTCCTGGGTCTTGAGACGTCCAAGCTCGTTCGGCGGGATTGCGACCGCGATTGCGACTGCGAGGGCTGTCGAGAGTGCGATTGGAAGGAAAAGTAGTCCTCGTGCGGAATCTGGGGCGTCGCTTTGGGTGTTTGTGCATAGGACGAGGAGCCCGTCCGGTTGAACATGCCCCTCGACGAGCTTGTGGGAATCTGTGCTGTCGGACTCGAGATGGATACGCGAGCAGGGCTGTAGATGGCGTCGGGGACCTTGGGCAAGTCCGGCAGGGACTGGAGCATGGTTGGCGTGGCGGACCGTTTGGTGGACAGGTTGATCGGCGGTATGTCGACGCTCCGGCGCGACATCGGGACATGCTGGTAAGCATTGTATATCTGCAACGGGTTTTGCGCCGGCTGCTGCTGCGAATTCTGAAAAGTCTGCATGGACGGTGTCAGGTTCTGTGTCAATTGCTGCTGTTGTTGCGGCGTCTGTTGCGAATGTTGCGACTGCTGCTGCTGCTGCTGCTGCTGTTGGTAGAGATGTTGAAAGGCGGGATGGTTGATGGGCCGTGTTCGTATACGCGGATCCTGCACCACGGGCTTTGCCGGCTCGGCCGCTGTTGCCGCTGCTGCTGCTCGGAGGCTAGCAAACCGCTCAGCCAAGTTCTGCACCGCTTTTCCTCCAGCTGCACCCCCGGTATCTGCTGGCTTGATGGAGTTTCCGTGAAGGGCAGCTGGCTTTGGCTGGATGGCCGGCTTCTTCTTCACTGCTCCCTCGGCCGAGGCTGAGAGTGAGCCCATGGCCGCTGCGCTGCCGTTGATGTTGCTCATGGAGACTGTCGAGCGGTGTCCATTCGTGGCCCCCATTGGTGTTTGTTTTATCTGTGTCCTTTGCGTCGTCTGTTGTTTCTGTTGGCCTTGAAACCCTTGCTGATGCTGCTGTTGCTGGAGGATCTTTGGCTTGACTCCCGACCGCGCATTGTCGTCCTTGACAATAATCTTGATCTTGTCGTAGGCCGCACTGTCGGCACTGATGCGCCCGATAAGCGCATTGTACCGCACCCGTGCGCTCTTTTGATCATTCATTACCGATGTCCACGAGGTGTTGCTCGGCAGCACCTCGACGAGGACAATGTTGGCCTTGATGTACTCGCGCAGCGCCATGTCCAGCCGGCCATAATCCTTCATGAAGTCGGCCTGCTTGAGACACCCCTCGGCATAGCTGAGAATCGTCTCGACGGGCGTCAGCGAATCGACATCCAGCTTGGCGCCCTTGATGTCGTCAAAGTGCATGTAGTTGCGCAGCGCTGGCGTTGCCGCGCTGGGCCCCGAGGGGCGTGCGCTGGCGCCGGATGCGCCATTGACGGCTCCCGTCATTGCACGTTGCGCCGAGAGACGTGGTGTGCCTGGATGGAGGTTCAGTGGATGGGCATGTCGCGGGTGATGATGGTGTGTCTCAAAGGCCGCCCTTTTGTGTCGGCGCCGAACTTGTCTCCAACGAGTGGTCCGAATCGGCGTGTCCGGTGGGACCCCGGGCAGGTCAAGTGAGTCCGGATGGGCGTGGTGTCTGGGACGATGAAGAAGCACGAGCCAATAGCTTTGCGTATACTGCAATCCCGAATTCACCACTGCGATGGTCGTATCTCGTTCGGATTTGTCGGAAGGTCTTCAGAAACCCGGGTTTCGAGGATGGTGGACAAGTAAAGCGGGTTACGGTGATCGCCCGTGCTGAGGGGAGGGCCGTGCTCTGGACCCCAGGCTCGGACAACTGCTCAGTTAGGTTGTAGGTGAGTTCTTGTCTGGATGGCCAAAGTGTGCGCTGCGCAATCGCAGAAAATGAAGTTCTCGGATCGTCAACTCTTTCTTGGGAAATGTCGTGATGTGGCTGTTGCAGATTATGGCAGGAGCGATACGTGTACGAGTATTCGTGGCTTGCTGGTCGTAACGTCCTCAGTATGCCGTCAGCATGGACCCACGTCAGGAAAGGGCGACCGGCTGGTGCCACCTCTTGTCCGATGTTAGCGGCGTTTTAGTGAGTTAGCCACTGGCGCGAGCAGAATGCAGTGGATGACAGTGGATTGACAGTGGTTTGCAGTGGGTGTCTGTGGGCTGCTTGATGTGCGGCAGGCTAGTCGTTTTCTGGGGGTGCCACCTGCCGCGGCGTCGTCATACGCCCCCAGAGCACTGCCCGCCAGGCAGCCACGTTCAGCCTGGCCGCCAGTTTTGGCCAATCAGAGGTCGTTCATCGCCGAGGAAAGCTCTAGCGGGGGCTGCTCCAGCGCTCTTTTGCAGGTAGATTGACACGCATAGCGCTACCAATCTGCTGCCTTTTAACAAAGAAGGCGCGGCCGACTGCCAGCAGGTGGCAAGGAAGGAGCATCTTACGTCAATTGCCATTTGGAATTATCGCCATCATCCAACACTTTTTTTTTCTTGTTAACAAGCTCTCTGTCAACGGCCGCCGCCAGCAAAACTCTGCACTTGCAACCTGCGTGTCCGACCTTCACTCGTTTGTTTGCTCTCGGACTCTTTACTGCTTGCATCGACACTTTTCTGTCGGCAGATTGCTTCCCGTTGTCGACTGCCAGCCACCCGCAATCGCCGTGAGAGTTTATCTGCCAAGAGCTTCACTTCTCGGCATCCAGCTTCCATCACCGGCCCTGAAGTACTCTGATCTATCGAGACAACGACTCATTTTATCCCAGATACCTCCGAATACGCAGCTTCCAAGATGATGTCCTGGTGGTCCACCGGGGCCAACACGGCCCTGGACGAGCAGATTGAGAAGGCGACCAGCAGCAGCCTGTGCGTGAAGCGCGTGATTCTTGCATCGCAAATCTGTGGACTGTGTGTTTGATACTAACTAGTGCAGCGAGGACATTGCCCTCAACCTTGAAATCTCCGACATCATCCGGTCCAAGACGGTGCAGCCCAAGGAGGCGATGCGCTCGCTCAAGAAGCGCATCGACAACAAAAACCCCAACACTCAGCTGAGCTCTCTGAATGTATGTCAGGAAGGGGATATCGGGACATGGGCGACGGTTGATTCTAACACGTGCAGCTTACAGACACGTGCGTCAAGAACGGCGGCTCGCATTTTCTGGCCGAGATCGCATCGCGCGAGTTCATGGACAACCTGACGTCGCTGCTCAAGGCCATGGGCCCGGCCGCCATCAACCAGGAGGTCAAGAGCAAAATCCTGGAGCTGATCCAGTCGTGGGCGTCGGCGACGGAGGGCCGCTCCGAGTTTGCATACATTGGCGAGGTGTACCGGACGCTGCAGCGCGAGGGTTTCCAGTTCCCGCCGCGGACGACCGTGGCCAGCAGCATGATCGACAGCAGTGCGCCGCCGGAGTGGATCGACTCGGATGTGTGCATGCGCTGCCGCACCCCGTTTACGTTTACGAACCGCAAGCACCACTGCCGCAACTGCGGCAACTGCTTCGACCAGCAGTGCTCGTCCAAGACGCTGCCGCTGTCGCATCTGGGCATCATGCAGCCCGTGCGCGTCTGCGACGGCTGCCACATGAAGATCACCGCCAAGAACTTCAAGGGAAACAACTCGGATATTCCTTTTGGCGGATCTCAGCACCACGGAAGCAGCCACAATCGCCGTCATTCGACGTCCAAGAAGGCGTCGATGCAGCCGCGCGATGCGCGCGTGGAGGACAGCTTCGACGAGGACCTGAAGCGGGCTCTGGCCATGAGTCTCGAGGATGCGCAAAGCCACTCTCGCGCCTTTTCGGGATCCAACGGCGCGACAACGACAGCATCGTATGCGCCCGCGCCGACATCCTACACTGTGACTTCGTCGACGAAGCCGGCCGCCACTGATGCGGCGGATGAAGAGGACGAGGACCTCAAGGCCGCGATTGCTGCCTCGCTGGCCGATATGGAGGAGCAGAAGAAGCAGCACGCGGCGGCTCTCAAGCAGCAGACAAGCAGCGGCAGCAGCGGTGCGGCGCCGTCTGCTCCGTTTGCGCTGCCCAAGAACGACTATGAACTGACGCCTGTCGAGGCCGAGAACATCAACCTGTTTGCAACCCTTGTCGACCGACTGCAGACGCAACCGCCCGGCACGATTCTGCGCGAGCCGCAAATCCAGGAGCTCTACGACAGCATTGGCACGCTGCGCCCCAAACTTGCACGGACTTATGGTGAAACAATGAGCAAGCACGGTATGTTTTAAACAATCACAGACTGGGGTTACAGTGGATTTTGAACTAATGCCTTTTTTTTCCTTTTTTTTTCATTTTTTTCATTTATAGACACCCTTCTCGACCTACATGCCAAACTCTCGACTGTTGTCCGCTACTACGATCGCATGCTTGAAGAACGTCTGTCCAAGGCCTACAACCAGCACAGCATTGGTGGCGGCTACAATGTCCCGGCACCTCGCCAGTCCTCGATGCAGTACCCGACCATGCAGGCCAGCGCGCCGCCTCCTGCTGCCATGGGCGTGGCCGAAGGCTACTACACAGGCGAGGCTGCACCGCCGCCACCGGCCGACTATGGACGGCCGATGGGCCAGCCTACTTATGGACAGCCGATGCCCCAGCAGCAACAGCAATACCCTGGCTATGAAAAGAGAGGCTCGATATCTGGTCCATCGGCAGCAGGCTACCCTGGTGCCCCGCAGAGGACGGACAGTTGGGGAGGTTCTGTTGCAGAGCCGTCGGCTCCCGGTCAGGCACCAGGTCAGGCGCCACCGCAGGCTTATGGCCAGCCGCAATCGCCAACGATGCACCGGGCGCAGCAGCACCCGGCCGCCATGGCGTATCCTGCCGCCGCCGAGGTGAATGCAGCAAGCGCACCGAGTGCTCCTAGTGCTCCCAGTGCTCCCAGTGCTCCCAGTGCCCCCAGTGCCCCCAGTGCCCCCAGTGCGCCAAGTGCTCCCGGTGCCCCCACTGATCCGATGGCCTCGCCGTCTGCCGATCCCAACGCCTCGTTCTACTTTAACAATGCAGCTCCTTCTGCTCCTGGCCAGGTTCCTCCTCAGCAGTACCAGCAGCAGCCTCCTCAGCAGGCGCCTCAGCACCCAGCTGATCATACTGCTGCTGCTGCTGCTGCTGCTGCTGCTGCTGCTACCGCGCCTTACTGGTCGCACCCGGCGGCACAGCACCAGCAAATCCCTCAGCAGCTGGCGTCTGGACCTCCATTGGCACAGCAGCAGCAGGCGTGGCCACAGGCGCCGAACCAGGGTAGCTACACTGGTTATGCACAAGAGAGTTTTCCTTCTGCGCCACAGCACGCGCCTCAGCAGCCCGTTGTCGAGGAGGCTTTGATTGAGCTGTAGATCCGACAAAGGTGGATGAAGAGGGAGAACATCCAAAAGTGAAATATTTTGAAAGTTTACTTTTCTTTTTTTTGTCCCCCCTTTTTTTTGTGTTTTTGTTTGCCTCTTCTTTGTACTTGGTGGATGGTCTGTATTGCTGCGTGCAGAGTGATGCCTTTTCTTTGGCTCTGTTTCTATCATCTTTCTTTCCATTGTTGCCTTGTCTGCATGCATGCATCCTTTTTTTTTGTCTGTCTTTTTGGTTTGAACCCCCGTCGTTCGCAGCCGCGTTTTCTTTGTCAAATCGACTCATCATTCATACCCCCACCCCCTCCCATACTTTTTTTTTGTTCGTTTGAATCCAACGTTTCGATTGCGCATTTGTATGGTTCATCTCTTGCACAGGTTGGCCTTTTATTTTATTTTTATGCTTGCGTTTTGTTATTCCTTTGAAAAGTGCAAAAGTGAAGAACAATTTCCGGATTGGGAGATCCAACGGCCACTTTGAATTCCCTTTGTCGCAATGCTCTTTGTGAAAGAGGGCAAACGCCATGCTATGCAGTGCTGCAGGATTTTTGGTTGCATTGTCCTTTGTTTGCGTGCAGTGAATATTTCTATGCTATTATTACGCAGACATGCCCGTCGGTGCTATCTATTCACCTTGGCTTCCATTTTATTTTGTCGTTGTCTTCTTGTTTTCTTCCTTTTCATCAGTCGAAAATCATCACCCTTCTTCATTCTACCATACCTAGGATCTCTGCTCACTACCAACCGACCTACTCCTACAGCCTACCTCACTGCCATATCATCATGGTGCTCAGTCAACGATATGAAGTCGTCTTTGACGACTCATTCCGGCCACACTACATTATCCACCCAAAAGACAGCGACCGAAGCAATGCGCTTGACGATTCATCGACACGCGAGTTTCTCAAACAGTGGACAGAAAAGGGTGGTCTCGGCCGGTACGGAGCTGGCGGCGATATTCACGACGGCAAAGCGGCGGACGACGACAACGACGACGACAACGACGACGACGACGACGATATCGGCGCCACATTCATTACGCGCGGCCACAAGCAGGCGAATGCCAACCGCGATATGTTTCGGGTCATGGACAGGGCGGGACTCATTTTTGACCAGGTCTCCCGCACGGACCCCGACAGACGAGGACCCAACATGCAGAGCGGTCTTCGGCTGGTGATGATGGACTGCGCGCGGCGCATTGCTCTCGGCACGCCCAAGCCGCCGCCCATGTCGCTGATGGGGGGTGCCGACTGCGGTGCCGACTCGACGCGGTGCCAGGCGCGGCGACCTCGACCGGGCGACCGCAAGAGTCGATGGCCAGCGGCTGTGACGACAGCCAAAGTGCAAAAGGGACGCATCCAGCCGCGGCGGCGCGAGGATACGGGCACGGCGTGCAAGCCGGTCCCGGCCAACCGATTCGGGGCGACTGGAGCAGCATCAAGCACGGCTTCCATGGCGAGACTCACTCGACGCAGCAGCGATGCATGGCGACAAAGCGAGCAGCAAAGGGAGCATCACCACCGCTCCAACAAGATGCAGCGGATGCTTGCCGAGTACATGATGCAGCAACCTGTCGAGACGATTGCGCAAGCAGCGGTGCGTCATGTCTGACAAGAGCGTGTTTGCGGTGGCTTTGAGCCTTATGCAGTGGGATGGGAATTGGACAGGTTCTTTGTTACTGTGTATCTAATTCGGAAAGCAGAGTTGATAGGTAGTACCTACCTAGCATGGACTATATGAAAACCAAGAGAAACCAAAAAAAAAAGAAGAAAATGAAAGCATATTGACGTTGCAGTGTTATTGGAACCCAACCCGTTGAACCCACCCAAAATAAACATAGTGATAAGTACCATTCCTATTTCAAAACTCCCGGCTTATCCATGCATCATACCGTCATAACCATCAACCTAATTCAAAGAGATGTCGTTCCACCCTGAGTCGTTGGTCAATCAACAAATAAAGAGGGAAAGGATGAGAATTAAATACAAGAAATGCAAAAGGACATTCAAAGGAAAAGAAAAGAGCGTGTGAGAATTGGAATATTAAAGAGAAAAAAGAAAATCAAAATGCAAGACAAAAAAGAGATCATAGTCAGGAACATCCTATGCAGTCGTGCCCCTACATATATTGGACATTGTCTCGCAGGGGAGACGACACGCTGGGCATTGCAGGTGACCGAGTGGTGTGCGGCACGGCGGAGGAGGCACCTCCTGAAGACGATGCCAACTGTGACCGGCAGAGCTTCAGCCAGGGGCTCTTGATGCGCTCGCGGTTCTGCACGATGGAAGCGACGATGCGGGCCTGGTTGAGGCCGGTCTCGTCAAAGATGGCGCGCAGACGGGCGACGACGTAGTCCTTGAGCTGGGGGCTGCAGGCGGAGCTGATGCCGACGGTGTAGAGGGGCCAGACGACGGCATTGGTCGCGGAGGCGAGCAGCATGTAGCGCTCGGCTTCCTCCTCGAGAGAGCGGCCGCGCGTCGGGTTGTCGAGGCTGGGCCCGTCGTCGTCAAAGACGATTTCGTTGTGTGCATCTGTTGCGTCATCAAAGATGGTGTTGATGCTGTTGTTATTTCCGCCGGCTCCCATGCCATCACCATTCACAGAGGGAGTCCGGGCTGATGCTGACGAGGCCGCCGACGAGATGGGTGAGAGCGCCGGCGGCGTTGGGCCCTCGCGCAACTCGGTGGTCAGCAGCGGCTGGGCGTCAAAGAGCAGGCTGGAAGGGTCGACGATGCCGAGGTGCTGGGGCACGCTGGCGACAATGGCGGCGTTGTTGTGCTCGAGCTTGGCCCAGGCCTTGCGGTACAGGGCGACGTATTTGGGCGGAACGGGCTGCTGGTCGCCTCCGTCGCCTCCGTCGTCATTGAAATCAGGATAGTGGCGCTGGATGGCGGACAGGATGGTCTCAAGGACGAGGGTGCGGCCGCTGTACATCCAGTTCCAGACCGAGGCCGTGGCGGTGCTGGTGTAGACGTGGCAGGTGTCGCGGAAGAGGGCCTTGTGCGGGCGCGCGACCTTGAAGACCCGGAAGAAGCAGTCGCTGGGCAGCGACAGGCACGTGCGGTCAAACTCGTCCTCAATCTCCTCGAGACGCGCCAGCAGGTCGTCGAGGTTGGTCGACAGCGGGCGGTGCACCATGTCGTGGCGGACCTGGAGCAGCATGTTGCTCGACTTGAAGAGGTCGATGCCGTCAAACGTGCCCGGCTGGCGGTGCTCTGACATGCTCGACGAGCGCCGCGTCAGCATGGCCTGCTGCAGCGAGACGAGCTCTTCGGGCATCGGCAGCTTGCGCTGGAGGCAGGCAATGTTGACGCTCTGGCACAGCATGTTGAACATGCGGATGCCCGCGCGCGTGCCAAACTGGCTGATGCCGCGCAGCCGGGCCAGCTCGACGGCGCCGCTGATGTGGTTGTGCCAGGTCCGCATCGTCTTGAGCCCGGGCTCCGCCATCATTTCAAAGACGCCGAGGATGAGGATCGAGAGCATCGTCGTGTCCTTGACGACCTCGGCGGGGTCCTTGAGTGCGGCGTTGGTCAGGCAGAGCGCCGTGCCGTAGCTCTCGTGCGCCGCATCCACAAACTCGCTCGAGTGCGTCAGCTGCGACACGCCAATCAGTCCAACCGCCGTCATGCTGGCCATGACGCCGTCCACCTGTCGGTCCGACGCCGCGGGCCCGGGCCTCCATATGTCGTAGAGAAAATCAAAGCGCTGGTGCAGTGCATTGTCGTCCATTGTGACGTATCGTGAGAAGAAAAAGGCCATTCCGCGCTCTAGAAAGTTGGGCGCGAGATCGTACATCCGCGCAATCACAGGCACGGCCGGCCAGTCGTCGCCATCCGGTGAAGGCAAAAGGGAGTCGTCGCGTGTCCATATCAGCGCCGGTGGTGGCTGTGGTGGATCGTCCTGCTGCTGCTGCTGCTCTTGATGACGATGGTCTTGATGACTATAATCATGATCATGATAGTGATTTGTATCGAAATCTCCTTGGCCAAAGGGAGACGTAGCACTGGTGGCGCTCACTGTCTCGGGCTGCAGAAATGTCAAGGACAGCGGCGTTGGCGTGCCGTTGTTGCTGCTACCGCTGTTGCTACCGCTGCCGCTGCCGCTGCTGATATGTCTGTCGCTGGGTATCGCAGTATTGGGCGTCAAGAGTGTCAGTCCCCGTAGCCGCGCATCCGGTTTGCGCTGCGCGGGCTTCGGCGGTATTGGCGATGTCAGTGGCGCAGAGAGAAAGGGATCGGCTGACGACGAGGTCGACGATGGCTGCGGTGACACAGCAGCGTCGCCGTCCGACGACGGGCCGCCAGAGCCAGGCTCGGGCGTTCGTGAGCGCGTCGTCCGTCTCCGTTGCCGCGCCTGCGCCTTTTTGATGACGTGAGAGCTTTCGTCCCGGAACATCAAGTCCACCATATTGCGGTAGCCGGGACATTTTTGCTGCCGCTTCTCGCACTGGCCACAGCCAGGCTCTCGTTGGTCACACTGCAAGAGGAAGAGTCATGTTGGTTAGACAAGGTCAACAGAGAAAGCGGGGGGTGAAGGGGGAAGAGGGGAAACATGCCATACGCAATGTTGGGTTGGGAAGAACTCAACATGTATATACGTAACGATGCCCGTGAGGGGAAACGGGAGGGGAAAGACTCACTCGTATCTTTCTGTCTCTGCAGTTACTGCAGCCTTTGGATGGAGGGCCACAATATACCATGTCGAAAGAGAGACTTTACGTGTTGTAAGGGGCGTTTTTTTTTCTTCTTTCTTCTGCGAGAAATAACTGGAACAAAAAGGGAAAGAAACCGAAATGGAAAGTGTTGATAGAGGTTGGCGGCCTCCCGTCCTGGGGTTCTCTGACAGGAAAAGAAAATTGGCAAGGCGGAGATACCGGGTGCCGTTGTTGTTTTTTTTTTTTTTTTTTTCGACACTCCCCCTTTTCTCAGGTTTCTTGGGGCGCTTCTGACAACACTAGCTTTGCACTCTATACAAAACCCACGCCTTGAATACGACTTGAAAGAGAGCAAAAAAGAACAAAAACAATAAAGCCTTGGCTTTTATTGGCGTTTGTCTCTTTAGTCCCCCTTTCTTTTTTTTTTCTTTTTTTTTCGTTTTTGTTTATTTGATTTTTGTTGTTTGCATCCACCTTGGGTTGTGTTCTTGGCACTCAAGGGAAAGGGGTACAAAGGGACTGTAATGATGGGTGTTCGTGGGGCTGTGCTGCTTTGTTCCGTATTGTGCCGCAATGAGGTGTGGTGTAATACTGTGATGTAGGTAGGTACTTGTGATGTACTGTGATGTACCGGTGGCGCACCGCGCGGTGTGACGCCTTGTTCGTGTATGGCAAGATCGAAAACGTTACCTCTGCCCACCCTTGGCAAGCCAACCTATATCAGGCTGGATACCTCAGTACCCAAGAGGGTAGGTAGCTTGCACTTGATAGGACGAGGAGGACGAAGCAAGAATAAAAAATCAGCGGACGAGAAGAGCTGCTCCCGGCGCAGGGAGTTCTTGTCAAAGGCGATGGGTGGTCTGCCGTCTGCGTATATTTGTACTTTTGTTTTGCCTCTTGGGGTTTTGTAACTGTACCCTTCTCAACAACAGCTGGTCCGCCTGGCTCCCGTTTTTCGAGGGAGTATTCCTTTTTTTTTTTTCCAAAAAATCTCCCTTGCTGGCCGCTGGCCGCGAGAGGCAAACAGGGCAATTGGTAAGCGGATCTTACACCGTATATTCCGTAGTCGATAAGCGAGGGGACTATCAAGAGACTATTGTCGTAGCCGGCGTGTGTGGAGTTTGCCAAAAGAGAGAGAATGTGAAAAGGAGAGAGGGAGAATGAGAGAAATGGGATATATGTGTGTGCGTGAAAGATGGAGAGAGTGTGTGGTGACCGGCTTCGTTGTCTTGAGAAGTGGAATATCAGGTTGTGACAGCTATGCATCCAGAAAGTCCAGAGCACAAAAAAGCAGTGCTAGACGGGATACATGTATGTATGTGTGTGTGCGTGTGCGTGTGCGTGTGTGTCTGTCTCGTATATAATTGCGGCTCCAGACTGCCACCGGCACCGCGATATGTACCGCCAAACGCTCAACGGGCCGTGAGCAGGGAAAACTGTGTGACAAGCACCTATTTCATGGCAGGGCTGAGCCTTCTTGGCTGCGCAAGGTTGACCTGCAGGCGTGGGATGGTTGCAGACGGGCAATGATCAGAGCGGATGGGCGGATGCGCAGAGATGTGTGGTGCTTGGTGGGAAAAGTGAGCCGATACCTTAAATGAACAACGTCCGACCGGGACAGACTGCAGTGCGCTTGATTCGTCCCGGTGCGTGTGGCTGCTCCCTTTTTTTGCTCTCTTTTTCTTGGCCTCTTTCTCTGCAGGCCAGGGGGTCACGGACTTTGATGACCATGCATGACGTTCAAGTTACCTCTCGTTTGTGCAGAATATGTCGTATACAGGCGCCAAGACAAATTAGAAAAAAGACACGCGACGTTCCGCATCTTGAGTGCTTTTTTTTTTCTTTTTTTTTTGTTTTTTACCCTCCTTCCCCCGTTGAGCTGTTTATTTCATAATAGAAATTCGCTCTATTGGGCTGCATTGGGTCAAGTCGCTCTCGGCGTCCACAGAGCTCCTCCCGCCGAGATGGGCCCTGTGGCTTTCATAAGGAGGGGAGCAGAAAGTGGCGTCCATAAACCTTAAATGGCCAAGAGAAAGAGGAGAGGGGTGTCCCCTTTCCTTCACCTTTTTTTTCCTTTTCTTTTCTTTTTACGGAATAGCACAATATTTTGTAGCCAGAGACGACTCAACGCCCTGAAAAGATTGGTGCACAATCGGCCCGCAAAGACAACTGAGAAGCTTTCACAGGCTCACAAAGACCCTGCACTCTCGTACCTACAGTATGTCGTTGTTGACAGCCAATTGCGCCAAACAGGGGAGGTGGAAAAAAGAGGCGATGAGCCTCCACAGCCAAAAAAAAAAAAAAAAAAAAAAAAAAAACAAAAAC
>JAGKRZ010000458.1:0-17516 GCA_020002355.1 Intubia oerlemansii
GGGGGGGGGGTGGGGGGGGGGGGGGGGGGAAACGTCAGCAGGTACTCTTTCGATCTTCTTTTCCCTTTTGTCCGACTCACTGTGTCGATCAACACCTGATACGGGGGAACGAGGGCGGTGTTGGCCTTGTGGAAGAGGGAGATGGGCATCTGCGGGATCTCGCGGATGAGTTCGGGAGCGGCCTCGGCGGCCTTTTTCTTGGCGCCGGCATCGGTCTTGTCCTTGTTCTTCGTGAGGCGGTTGTCCTTTTGCGTGATCATGCGTTTGATCTAAGGGGAAGAACGTTAGTGATGCGGCGCAAAAACCAGAAGAGGAAAGCACAACGCACCTGGCCAAACTTTCTCGTCTTCTTGGCGACACCCATCTTGACGGTGTTGTGTCCGGGAGAGGGATGGATCTTCGAGTCCTGTTAAAACTGTCAATGTCGTTTTAGGTGAGGTCGCTGACTATGGTTGAAGATCGATTCGTCTGGATTAAATTTTGTATCGCGATAAGCAAAACGAGGCTAGCAGAGTAGGCTGGCGAAAGCGTGACATATCATGTGAAGGAGGTGGTACTAAAATACATGTCGTCTGTACTCTGCACGTCGCGTTCTAAATTAAGAGCGCCCACACAGTACGCTGTAGAGTGTAGCGACACGGCCTCCTCATCGATCGACCGGCTGCCATCGCCAACTGCCAACATTTTTGGTGTGACGTTGCGCAAAAAGAGAGACGATACATAAAAAGACATTTCGCTGCCGGCATCCGCGGGGGGTGAGTGCATATGAGATGTCTTTTTCTTTGAGTGTTACAATGCCGATGGATGACGCTCGGTAGATGCTATCTTGCAGAGTACAGAGTATCGTACGGAGTATGCGCTCGGTAAAAAAAGCATAGAGTGCGAGACGCACAGTACTCGTAGAATGACGACGCATCATCGGGGTGATGTTCCTGGCTAAAAAGTGGGTAGAGAGCAGAGAGGGGACTTTTTATTTTCCATTACGAGGAGCGAGTTTTCAAGTCTCCACCTTTCCCTTTTTTCCAGTAGCTGGTTTCCCCCCCTCCCGTTGTCCCCTTCCACGCATGCCAGTGGACAACAGCACGCACACACAAAAAACAGCCTAGAGAAAAGGAAAGAAACAGTGAGACAGAGCCTAGTGCGCCCCCGTGTCGTCAGGTCAGGCATACGAGGACAACAAAACAAAACAGAAGAAAAAAAATACCTGCAGACGACAGAATACGTCGCATATGCTCCCGTTGCTGTCGCGTTGCTGTCAAGTACTTGTACATTACCTCGTACTGGTAGTAGAGAAGCAGTAAAAAACAGGGGCCCCAGGGGTGGCGTATTTTGGCACCCTGCGTTGCTCTTTTTTACAGTGTGGATTCACTCGATTATGGGTGTGCACGCCAAAAACACACCAAAAACACGCCCTGTTTGTCCCCTGTTTGTCCCCTGTTTGCGCCTTTCCCGTTGTCCCCGTATCCCATCGTCCACTTCCTCTCCTTTTTTTCTCCCACCACGCATCCTCGTCTGGGCATCACGACCGTCGCTTTTGAAGACAGACAGACAGAGAGAGAGCCATCGACAAATCGATCTTTGTCGCACTCGACAGTCTGGTTTCTTGGGCTTTCTCATCTGCCATTTAACCCTGGTCCAGGCTCGTCTCACCTTCCGACAGCCAATTCACTCGTTTTCTTTTTTGTGTTTCTTTTCCAGCACTCGTTTTCTTCTCCAGTCTCTCGTTGTTTCTCGTCGCTTTTTTCTCTTCTTTTAATTTTTGTTTTATTTTTTTCCCATTTGCCACTCTCGTTTCTTTGACTCGTTTCATCTTGTTTCGACAACATTTTCATCGACAATCTTTTTTGCGGTCATCACCATCGCCCATTTTCCGTCTTCATTAATTCACACCTGCTTCGCCACCAACCCCTCCACCCTCCATCATGGCTCGGACACAGTTGACGCTGCGGCGGTCGTTCCTCCTGCTGGCCGTCGTCTGTCTCGCGTTCTTCTCGGCAACGGCTCTGGCTGCTGGCGACGACAACTCGGCAGCGCCAGCCAAGGGCGGCGATCCGCAGCCGACCGAGGCACCAGCACCGGCAGCGTCTCAAGGAGGCACCAACAAGAACACCGACGACAACGCGAGCGCTGCTCCTGCTCCGGCTCCCAAGACGACGGCCACCAACAAGAACGCGCCGGCTCCGACCCAGGACAACAAGTCGGCTCCCCCTGCCAAGCAGTCGGCAGCTCCTCAGTCGGACAACAACAACAACAAGAACACCGACGACAACAACAACAAAAGCCAGCCTCCCGCTGCGGCATCGACGCCGAACAAGCCGGCCACGGGCGTGATCACGCCGACGGGCGGCAGCACCAACACGGACAACGGCCCTCTGCCGACGCTGGGCGCTGGCTCGAGCGACAGCGGCAGTGACACCAACAGCGGCCTGCCCAAGCTCAACCTGCCGACGCTGTCGCTGCCCAACACGGCCATCCCGACGTACCCGGCGCCCTCGGTCCCGCCGACGGCTGATGCGCCGTTTATGCGCCACTCCAACATGCCCGACGGCACCGTCTTCATTGCCGTGGGCGCCATCCTCGGCGCGTTTGGCGTGGCCATTCTGCTGTGGCGTGCCATTGTGGCCTACCTTCTGCACCGCTCCATCGCCCGTGCCGCCCTCGCCCAGCACGTCGCCAACGACAAGGCGCCCTTTGCCGCGCCCGTCGCGCCCTTTTACAAGTACGCCGACCGCGAGTCGTCGCTCAACCTATCCGGCGCGGCTGGTCTCAGCGGCGGAGCCATTGGTGCCGGTGCCGGCGGTGCAGCTGGTGCGGCGGCTGGTCGCGGCGTGCGGCGCACCAACCGCGGCCCGACGCCCTCGGCCACGCCCTCGGCCACCAACCTCTTCTTCTCGCCCACGGCGCCCGGTGCCAGCAACATGGCCAGCCCTTCGGGCGGTGGCGGCCTGGACAGCAACCGCAACTCGCGCCTGCTGCCCTCGGGCTTTTACGCGGCCGGCAACTCGATGCCCGGTGGTGGTGTCGCTGCCGGCCAGTCCATCAACATGTCGACGCTGCGTCCCGACGGCATGGCCGGCAGCCGCAACCTGGGCCCCAGCCCTCCGGACTCGCCGAGCTTTGCCCCCATGCGCGCGACGGGTGGTCCCATGGGTGCTTCCCGCAACATGAGCACGAGCTCCATCAGCCTGACGCGTCCGCCCAGCGGCAGCCGCGCCCCGAGCGCGTTTCTCGACGACCTGCTGGACGAGAACCCGCACATGTTCCCTCCCAGCGGTGCCGGTGCATCACACAACCACTCCTACAGCCAGTCCAGCCACGGCGGCAACCGTTTCTGATCTGGGGGTGAGCTCGGCCACTTTCTTTATTCCTCTCTCTGTCTCTTCAACAATCTTCTCTTAATGGTGCTCCACGGCGTTTGATGTTTTTCTCATACTACGGCTCTTGGGCGGGAGGATCTACCATCTTTTTTACATGTTGGTCTCGATTTTCAAACTTTTTTTGATTTATTTTGACTTTTGTCATTTTCTTGCATCTGCAGCCGTCCTTTTTTTTCTTGCTTTCTTACGACGACTTTTTTTTTTGCTCCTAAAAAGAAACTAATCTCACGCTGACGAGTCTGTCATGCTCTTTTTTCCTTTTTCCTTTTTTGCCTTTTGCTTCTTTTTATGTCCATAGCATCTTATAGCTACTATATGCACACATTTTATTTTTAATCTCACGTTAAATACATGTTACATGTACATCTCGGGCACCGTGGCCATGCCTGCCGTATATGGCTGTCCATCGCTCCTTCCGCGCGTGAGATTGGTGAGACAACTCCGTGGAAAGAGCGATCCGCCACGTATTACCTGGGTGGTCAGGATGTCGGTCGCTCCTTCCGTGGATGGTCCTTATAGAGTGGGCAAAGACAAAAGGACAAAAGGACAGAAAGACGAAAAGAGGAAAGAGCATCTATGACCCCTTTGGGCACCTGTTTTCCCGTTTCCCGTTTTCCTTTTTTCCTTTCTCTTCCCTCTCTTTTTGCTCTCTCCTCTCTTTTCACCACCATCACCGCCACATGAAAAAACTCGGCTATTATTATTATATCCTAGATATGTGAAATGGGATGTTGGAAATGTTTGCCATATGAAAACGAATGAAACAGCGAATGAAACAATGTGCTGATCAAAAACAGGATGCTTTTAGAGGAAATGTAGGAGAGAGAACCTCTGAAGACGTGTATATAATACCCCGCGTCTACGACGACGACGACTCCGTCGTCTGCTCCGCGGCCGCCTCCTTGCCCACCCGCGGCGACACAAAGCTCTCCAGCTTGTCCTGCGCCTGCCGGATGTCCTCGAGCCGGATGCCGCTGCGCTCGCACATGCCCCGGAAGATGCCGCCCTCGCGCTGGAAGAGCGCCTCGGGGCTGTCGAGCTCGGCGATCGCGCCCTTGTCCATGACGCAGATGCGGTCGTAGCCGATGATCGTGCGCAGCCGGTGCGCAATGCACAGCAGCGTCTTGCCCCGGAAACCTGTCGCCATGGTCGCCTGGATCTTGTCGTCCGTCTCCATGTCGACCGACGACGTGGCCTCGTCGCAGATAATGATCTGGCTGCCGCGGACCAGCGCACGCGCCAGCGCCATCAGCTGCCGCTGGCCCAGCGAGAAGTTGAGGCCGTCCTCCTCGACGACCGTGTCGAGATGGATGAGGTTGTCTTTTTCGGCTTTTTCGTTTTCGAGACTTCCGGTTTTTTCACTCTCCGAGGCATCGTCGGCCACCAAATCCGCCTGGCGCAGGGCCGACCACAGCTCGAGATCGGTGTGCTCGTTGAACGGGTCCAGGTTGCTGCGGATGGTGCCGCGGAAGAGCGTCGGGTCCTGCGGGATGATGGCCAGCCGCGACCGCAGATCGTGCAGGCCAATCGTGGCAATGTCGATGCCGTCGATCGTGATGCGGCCGCCCGACAGCTCGACCAGCCGGAACAGCGTCGACATGATGCTCGACTTGCCCGCGCCCGTGCGGCCGACCACGCCGATGCGCTCGCCGCCCTGCACGCTCATGCTCAGGCCCTTGAGCACCAGCGGCAGGCCCGCCCGGTACCGCATCTCCACCTTGTCAAACTCGATCGCGCCGTGCTCCGGCCAGCTCGGCCGCACATCGATCGTGTGCAGCGGCGCCTCCTCCTCCAGCGCGCTGCCATAGTGCTCCAGCCGCTCGACCGCGTTCAGGCCGTTCTCCACCTCGGCCAGCTGCCGCACCGTGAACTGCAGCATCTGCACAATCGACAAAATGTACGACAGCACCAGTCCGCCAATCGACGGCGACACGTTGAACCGCGACGTCACCACCAGGATGCCCGTCACAAACACCAGGATGTTGCCAATCGTGTCCAGCCGCACCGCCAGCCACCGCTGGTTGCTAAACGTCAGGTAGTACGCCGAGTTCATGTCGTCGATCGCCCGCCGCAGCTCGCCCACAAACCGCGTCTGCAGCCCGTACGCCCGGATGCTCGCCACGCCCGACAGGCCCTCGCCAAACTTGGCAAACACGTTGGACCGCATCACCGACTCCATGCGCTTCACCTCGCGCGCCGACGACCGGTAGAACGACGTCGCCAGCAGGAAAATCACAAACAGCGGGCCCAGCGCAATGGCAAAGTAGTGGAAGTAGGCAATGATGAGCGCAAACACCGACACGATGCTGCCCACGCTGAACAGGTACATGCGCATCGCGTCGCTGATGTTGTTGTCCAGCACGTCCACGTCGCGGCTGAACCGGTTCGTGATCCGTCCCAGCGGCGTCGTGTCGAAAAACGACATGGGCGCCCGCAGCACCCGCCGGATCGCCCTGCGCAGCATCACATTCGACGCCCGCGTGCCAAAGATGGCCAGCGCAATCATGAACGCAAACATGAGCACCACCTGCGCCACGCCCAGCGCCGCGTACACGCCAATGTACACGCCCGTCGCGTAGCCAAACTTGTCCGACGTCCACCACGACAGCCACAGCGACGTCACGATGTTGGACCCCTGCGACACCACCAGCAGCAGCAGCGCAATCGGCGCGTTCAAGATGGAGCCCGACGACCGCACGTACTCAAACATGACCGACCACGGAATGCTCGACACCGCCCGCTCCTCGCTCTGCATCAGCGCCGCCGCCTTGTGCGCCTTGGCCTTTTTCTTTTTCTCGGCCGCCGCCGCCTTTTTCTTGGCGGCCTTTTCGGAGTCGCTGTCTTCCTCCTCGTCCTCCTCCTCCTCCCCATCGTCATCCCCCTCCTCCTTCTTCTTCTCGGTGGCTGTCGTCTCCATGAGCTGGCGGAAGCCGGCGTGGTCGCGCATCAGATTGTCAAACGTGTCGACCGCCTGGATGGTGCCCTGCTCCATCCACACGATGCGGTCGCAGCGGTTCAGAACCCACAACTGGTGCGTCGCCAGGATCCGGCACTTGTCCTTGAGCAGGCCGAGAATGGCCTGGTCGAAAATGTGGCGGCCGACATGCGCATCCACAGCGCTCAGCGGGTCGTCCATGATCACGATATCGGCGTCAAAGTAGATGGCGCGCGCAATGTTCAGGCGCTGCTTCTGGCCGCCCGAGATGGTGATGCCGCGCTCGCCAATCTCGGTCGCGTCGCCGGCGGGCAGCATGTCCAGGTCGGGCTGCAGGGCACACGCCTGCACGACCTCGCCGTACCACTTCTCGTCGTACTCCTTGCCAAACAAAATGTTGTTGCGCAGCGTGGCGTTCTGGATCCACGCGTACTGCGGACAAAACGCGCGTGACGCGCCCAGCACCACCTCGCCGCTCGTCTTGCGCATGTCACCCGCCAGGGCCGCCAGCAGAGAGCTCTTGCCGCTGCCCACTGAGCCAATGACAGCAACGAGCTCGTTGCGGCCAAGGTCCAAGTCGAGACCGCGCAGCTGGAACGGAGCGCGGTCTTTTTCGTCGGTGGGGGTGGGGGTGGTGGCAGTTGTTTCCTTCTCGGCGTCGCCCTTGCCCTTCTTGGCCACCTCCTTCTCTTGCGTGGGTGTGCGCTCCCAGGTAAAGGCGGCCTTGTGCAGCTCGACGGCATGGTCGCCCTCGGGCTTCCAGACGACATCTTCCTTTTGCTCCTCGGCCATGAGGAAATCCTGGATGCGGCCGAGCGACGACCAGGCATCGGCGACCTGGCCGACGACGAGGGGGAGCATGTTGAGGGGCATGCGCAAGCTGTTGAAGAGGGCGAGCGAGCTAAAGATCTTGGACGGGACGAGGCCGTGGTGCGACACGGAGTAGACGATGAACGACAACATGGCGGCAAAGATGGGCATGGACAGGCTGACGGCCAGCAGGGCGTTGCGGAAGGCGAGCAGGATCTGGATCATGCGGACCTCCTTGGAGCGGAACTGCTCGACGCGGCCGAGGAACGAGTTCTCCCAGCCAAAGTACTTGACAAAGCGGACGGACTGCAGGATTTCCTGGGTGAGCGAGACGCGCTGGTCGGTGACCTTGTTGATGAGCTTGCGGCGCTTGAAGAAGATCTTGACGCCCTGGGTGATGAGGGGCACGCCGATCATGAGCAGCGCGAAACCGGCGAGGGCGGCATACGTCAGGTTGATGAGCAGCAGCACGAGCGTGATGACGCACGCAACGGGCGCGCACCAGATGATGTGGAAGAAACCGCAGGCCACATCGACACGAGACGTGTCCACGCTCATCAGGTTGACAATGCGGCCATTGCCCCAGCCGACACCGTCGCCCGCCACAAGGCTGTTCTTGCCGGGGCCACCGGGGTTGGCCGTTTCGTTTTTGTTTTCCTTCTTGCCCTTCTTGCCCTTCTTCCCCCGCGCCGCGGCGGTGTTGGCAGCAGCAGCCTCGGCGGCGGCGGCGGCGGCCTCTTCGGACAGACCGCCGGCCTTGGCGCGGCCCGAGATGACCATGCTCTTTTCATAAATGAGGTTGATGAGGGTGGCGCGGGACTGGCCGCCGATCATCATGCCGTGGAAGAGGAAGTGGTTGTTGGCGAGGGCCTGCAGGATCTGCATGGCGGTGACGCCAAAGACGAGGCCGAGGCCGCGGCCGATGCTGGGGGGGGGCAGGCCGCTGACCTGGGCGTCAAAGGCGTCGGTGGCAAACTGGATCAGGTACCGCAGCGTGAAGGGCGAGATGACCTGGAGGATGGAGGCCATGAGCTGGCAGAAGCCGCCGAGCCAGAACTCGAAAAAGAAGGCCTCGTGCAGCGCCCACAGCAGCGGGTACTTGTCGCCGCGCTCGACGCGGCGCTTAAACGAGGCGCGCACGCGGTCGGCCATGGGCTCGACGGCGCGCTCCGGGTTGACCGTCCAGATATCATTCATCTGGAGGGGGCGTTGATAGCCGATCTGGGGGGGGGAGTTAGTGGGAGAACGTCAGAACATTGTCAAGAGACGAGGCGGCCTACCCTCATCAGAGATCCCTGCCAGTGAAAGATGAGCTTGCTGAAGAAGCCGGCGGTGGCTTCGGGACTGGGCTTGCGCGTCTCGGGCACGGGCGGCACCTGGCCCCAGTGCAGAGGGTTGATTCTGCGCAGGAGCGAGGGCTTGCCGGCGTTCAATGGATCATTTGGGTCATTGGTGTTGGTGTTGGCCGTCGTGGCGTCGGTGGCGTCGGTCGCAGTGGTGGCATTGGTCTGCACCAGTTCGAGTGGTGATGTTTTTGTCGGTTCGGCAGCCTCCGTCTTGGCGTGGACGGCCGTTTCCTTTTGCAATGCATCGCGACCGACGTCGGTGTCACTGCTGCCGCTGCCGCTGCCGCTGTTTGTGGCCGATTTGCTAGAGGCATTGTCGTCGGTGCGACCTGCCGGGCTTAGGCCCGGTCCCGGCGCCGGCGGACCGGTCGTATCCTTTTCAGGATCTGTCATGGCGAGTTGTCTCTTTTGTTTTCTTCCTGTCCTTGTTGTCGTTGCCCGATAAGCGATATCCGTTGCCAAGACGGGTTGGGGGAAGACAATCGGGGAGGCCGGTGCGTCTTGGCAATGGGAACGGGGAGAAGAGAAACGAAGGTGAAGGACAACAGGCGAAGTTGATAAAAAACGAGGTGCAGAAGAGCAATCTTGGAGATAGAAAACAAAAAGGTAAAAACAAAAAGGTAGAAACAAAATGTAGAAACAAAATGTAGACTCGCCCGCCGGGGATTGGTAATATCCTACTATCTGGGACGAAGGGGGGCGGGACCCTAGCTCCTTTTTAGAGTTTTTGCTCCAAAAGTTTTTTTGACGATGTTTATCGTTTTAGGTACGGGAGTAGGTACGCTGTACTCTGGGGTTTTTGGAGAGAGAGGGGGGCGAGTGAATGGGCAGGCAAAAGAAAACAAAAAAAAGAAAACAAAAAAAAATCGGAAAAAGATTTTATACTTCATACAAAAGAAATCGGTTGGAGTACAAAGTAGGAATGGCTCCGGATGTCGTAATACAGGCCGTATCTTTTGCAAACGCCTTATGGAGTCTTCTCTGTATCGTGCACAGAGCATGCATTAGATAGGTATGCGTAGACATGGGGGGAGGATGATGGACAACGGAGAACGGAGTACGGACGGCAGGCGTATATTCGCCGTTGTTTCATTCCTTTTTTTTTTTTTGGGTTTCCTTTTTTATTCTTCCTCACCCTACAGAGTTTGGTCCGCGCGTCGGAACCGACTCGGCCTAGGCTTATTAGGCTTCGTTGGCTTTTCCCAACGATCGGGGGGCATGGAATCTACCTACGGAGTAATCAACAGGTCAAAAAGACAGCGACAGGCAGAATGCAACGAGTACAGAGTATCTTACCTACGGAATTTGTTAGGTTGCCGTAGTCATCCCCAGTATTACCCGTTTTTTTTATTGTTTTATGCACCATACTGCCTTTTCTTTTTCAATACTCTGTAAAAGAAGGATTCTGAGCTGCCCTTTTGGGCCATGAAGGATCCAGTTTTTTTTTTTTTTTCTTTTTGGCCAGTAAGTATTCAACAGGCCGCTGAGCAACCTCCGTGGCGTCCAATAACAACTGTCATAAAAACCTTGAGTCCGTAGAACCCCAGCTTGTCAAGACCTCTCACATTCGTTAACTTTCAAACGGCGACTTCTTTTTTACGAGCACTGTAAAAAAGGATACCTCGTACTTTTTATGCGCCTTCTCTCCCATTCGCCTTTTTTTTTTGCCTTTCTTTTTATCGCCCCACCTAATCCACTTTTTCCAACTGCACGTCTGCACGTCTGCCTTTTTCTGCTTTCCCCCCGGCATCCGCCTGCCGTCTGCCGTCCTGCGTTTTTTGCCGTCTGCCGTTCCCTACGGGGGGTACTTTTGGTAAGGTACCTGCCACAGCATCATACATTCGTACAAGAAAGATACATACGAAAACTCAGAGGCAGCCTTTTCCTACCATGTCCAACTTGTACAAGGTAAAACGGTAGAAACCGCCCCCTACCCCCTTGTCATAACTAAGCCAGGACGCCAAAAGATCAAAACAACCAGGTGATAGAGAGCACCCTGTTTTCTAGGCGTATTTACATGTGCACACGTAGCAGGCGCAGGACGCGTATCCTCTCCCTCACCGTGGTGGCCATTCAGGACTTTTTTTCTTTTTGCATCTAGGCTTCGATCGATCTGACATTTGTACTTTTTTTTCCCCTTCACGTCGTCCTTTTCATTCTGACAAATGCAAAAAGATCTAGTCTCCGCGATCATGGTCGTCTTACGTACGGAGAGCAGCTCGTAGAGGTACGAGTATAGTTGTCAAGGTGCATCGTATTGGCCTCTGTGTTTTGTCTTTTTGCTCACACCCCGCCCTCGGTGAAAGTTTCTCCAAGAGTGGAATGAGCGGGTGAGCAAGAATTTTGGTGGCATCTTTTTTCTGTACCTGCTCTTGGCACTCTTTCGATGACATGTAACAAGCCGGACAGGCTATGCGTTACATCTGCAGCTTTTGCAGCTTTTACAGCAGTGCAACACCATGTGTATGATTCAGTATCTCACAGAGCACAGCAGATGGCATAGGTGGCAGATTGCTAGAGATTGGCAGGCATGGCACGAACCGTACCGCTCGCAGACTACTCCCCGTACGATGCGACCTTTCCTCAGCTTACGTGTGTACGGAGTACCTAGGTAGGTGATACCCGTTCTGCAGAAAAAAGACTGGCAAGAGGAACGGAGACTTTTACTCGTAATGTCCGGAGAGTCGGTGGAGATCTTTTTTATTTTATTTCTTCTCTTTTCTTACAAGGTACCTACGAGCGCTTTTGTACTTTTACCTCCACTTGCGTGCAAGGACGGAGAGTCGGCCTTTATTGCGCCGTTCACAATGTTATGCGTACTCTGTACCTGCCTAGTTTTGTGTCTTGCACAAAAAAGCAGCAAACAGTACTCCGTAACAAACAGTAACAAACAGCAAAAAGTAAACATTTGAACCCCGTCGGCATTGCGCAGGGCTGACGGACCCCTATTCCCCGTTGAAAATAATAAAAACAATAACCCTCCTTTTAAGATAAGCTTCATCTCGGTCGGTTTTAACTTTTTTTCCTTTTATTTTGGACAGACCACTCCGTGCAGACCCTTGGAAAGGGTAAAAGGGCAGCCCCGCCGTCATCAAACGGGGGGGGAGAGGCAATGATGACTTTTTTTTCGTGTTTGCTCCCGACATCATCGTATTACCCGGATATATATCCAAGATAGGCAGGTGGGAATGACCACGAGTACGGCCTCCCATATGTGTACTCTATTAGGTAGATCTCACATCTACGAGTACTTGCCTTCTGCCTCCTGAGATCACTCGCGACGCGTACGGTCTACTGTATACAGCCGGTCGTATTTACTCGTAGGAGGTAGGTGGCATACGGGATACTCGTGTCCATCCATGACCTGATAAACATTCCCTTTTTAGCAGGCAGAATGAACAAAAGGTGAAACATCTCACGGCTTTGCTTTTCTCACGGGATCACAAAATATTTTAAGAATAAAATTAAAACCCTTTGAAACCCCTTTTGATAAAACCCCTTCCCAAAACACGTGTGATCGGTATTCCATAACCAAAAAGGTAAAACGAATAAAAGTTAACGAATACAGTAGCCAGCCCATAGGCACAAGTACCTAGAAAGGACGAGGGTTTCAAAGTCAGACGCAGAAAAACAAAAGCTCAAGACGCAAGCATAAGAAGAAAAAAAGGCGAAGAAAGAAAAAAAAATGAATTATAAAAAAGGGGGCAAAATAAAACACCAGTAATATCCATTCATACAAGAAACAAAAAAAGACAGAAGAGGACAAAACCGTAAATAGAAAAAAAAAGAAAAAGAAAACCCACATCCGGACGCCACTCTCCCACTCCCCAAAACCCAACGCCACCCCCCGAACCACTCTCCACAACCTTTACCTCTCTCACGTCTCACGAACGAACTTGTCGTGTAGCCCGTGTAGCCCGTGTGGCCCGTGTAGCCCGTGTGGTCCGCGTGGCTCGTGTGGCCCGAGCGGACAGTGCTTGAGCTTCCGCCATGGCACGGTCCGTACGCATGATGGCGAGACGAGCACAAGCACGAGCACGAGCACGAGTGCTAGCTCTGGGTCGGATGGCGGGTAGTGGAGGAGGGCCTGTCGACAGCCCCGGAAAGCAGCCCTCTTGCGCATAGGTGGCAGCCGCCGTATTCACCCAGCGCTACTCTGAATCCGTGTCGTCACCTTTGCGCATGCCCAGCAGCGAGCGGTCCATATCATTGAGGTCGTCGTCCCCTTCGTTGTCGTTGTCCCCAGGGGTCGATGTGGCACGGCGAATGGTCACGCGCGGACGTGCCACCGTCCCCTTTTCGCCACCGCGCTCCGCTTCGTCCCCATCCTCATCTCCCTCTCCACTCGGGTCGACATCGTCGCCCATGGTCACATCGCCATGGATCTCGCTGGCGCCATTCGTTCCATTGGTCGCCTTTGAACCGTTGGCCGTCTTGGCACCACTTTTGCCAGTGGCACCATTGGCACCATTGGCACCCGCTGCCGACCGACGGCCGCGTGCGCCACCCTTGGCTGGCGTGCCTGTGCTGCCGGAAGCAACAGCCTTTGTGCGTCCACCACGAGCACGACCCGACGGCGTTCCAGTAGCACCACCGCCAGTAGTTCGCCGCTTCTTGGAGGCCGGCACCGAGGGTGTCATGTCGTACATTTCCGTATCTTGCTCTTCTTCCGTCTCGTTGGGGTCGCGCAGGCCCAGGGTCATGGACATGGTGAGATCGTGATCGTCGCCGTCCAGCTCGTCGTCGCCCTCGCCCAGACCCTCACCCTCGCCGTCCATCTCGTCGTCCTCGTCGTCGGACGCGGGAGGCGGCGGTGCGCGGGGCCGCTTGATGGGCCGCACAACGGCATGGCTCTTTTCGCGCGCCGTGCCATCGGCATCGACCACCCCGGCCGCGTCCGGGTTTTGCCACCGGTTGATCCGCCGGCACGCGCGGCGCATGGCGGCCGCATAGTTGGCCACCTCCTCGCCGTAGTCCTCCTCCTCGGTCGCCAGCTGCACGAGGCCGTAGAAGCCGCGCTCGCGGAAGGGCGTGCCGGTGGGCATGTTCTGCGGCGCGCCGGGCTGGTACGAGAAGAGATTGCGGTTAAAGGCCAGGCTGTCCTCGTCCTCGCTGTCCTGGAAAGGGTCCTCCACCATATCCAGCCGCCGCAGCGCGCGCACAATGGCGCCCTCGGTATGCCGCACCTTGCGCGACCGGTGGTTCTTGCGGTGCATACCGCGCGACATCAGATACTCGATGCGCTGCTTGCGGTTGTTCTCGACCGCCAGCTGGTGCGCCGTCGGCGGTCGCGGCTTGCGGCTCGTGTTGGCGGCCCCGGCGCCGTCGTCCATGTCGCCGTCGTTGTTGTCGTCGTCGTCATGGCCAGCGCCTCCGCCCCGACCGCCCCGGCCGCCTGCACCGCGACGGCCATCGGCGCCCGGACGCGCCAGACGCTTCTTGCGGCGCGACGACGACGGCATCTGCTGCTGAAGCTGCTGCTGCTGGAGCTGTTGCTGCTGTTGCTGCTGCAGTTGCTGGAGCAGGGGAGGCTGGCGCGCAGGCGACGCCGCATCGGCCAGCTGGTGGTACTTGAACGTTCCAGCGCGTTTCGAGGTGCCCGTCGCGCCGCTGCCGCCACCTCCCGAGGCGCCTGCCTCTCCGCTAGCTGCTGCTGCTGCTGCTGCACCTTTGATGCCAAGAGTGCGAATGACGGCGCGCGGTGGAGGCGTGGAGCGCATGCTTTCGGCATCGCTCTCGTGCTTGGACGGGCGGATGCGCGGGAGTATGGCGGCACCGCCAGAGGCAGCTTTCTCGCTGTCGGTAGCAGCGTCGCCGCCGCCGCCACCACCAGCACTACCCGATCCGGCACCGCCAGCAGCGGCCTCGGCAGCCAGGGCCTCGCGGGCGGCGGCAATGTTGGCGGCAGAGGGCCGTGTGGGACGCGAGTTTCGCTTGTGCGGCGGCATTTCGATAAACTTGTCGTCGCTCAAGATCTTGGCGCGCAGATTCTTCTTGATGAGACCAAACTCACGCTCGTTAAGGGTGTCCTGGTTCTCGCGCTCCTCCTCCTCGGGAGTCATCTCGATGAGACGGGGCACGCCCTGGTTGGCGACGTCGAGGCCGTAGTCGACGCCGGGGCCAAAGGGGTTTTCCTCGCAGCCCTCCTCGGTGAAATCGGACTCGAGGTAGAACCACATGAGCCAGAGGAAGGCGGTGGCGCGGGACTGGGAGGAGAGGTTGGTTCGCATGATGAGGTCGTGGAACTCGCGGCCGTTGGGGAAGTGCAGCTCGGCGACCTTGCTGGCGTTGTTGCAGATGAGGAAGAGCATGTTGACGGGGTTGGTGCGGGGCACGGCGAGGTCCTTGACGGCGTCGAGCTTCTTGGGCTCGGGACGGTCCTCGGTGCCGCCCTTGAGGATGGACTTGAGGCGGGGCGCGTCCTGCAGCTGCTTGTAGTCGGTGATGCGCTCGTTGACCTGGAGCGAGGGGATGGAGTGGTAGGTGCGCAGCTGGGCGCGCATTTCGGGGAAAAAGTTGAGCGTCGTGTTCATGCGGCCAATGTTGACGAGCAGACAGACCATGGCCATGTTCTTGGCGGCCTCGCGGTCGCTCAACAGCTTGTCGCGCAGGATGCGGCTCGTTTTGCTAGAACGTGACATGGTGTCGATGTAGAGGTCGGCAAATGTCTGCGGCGGCATCTCGGGGTCGTAGCTGTTGGTGAAGACGTGGTGGTCGTCGTCGAAAATGGCGCGCAGAAAGTCGTACTGGATGTCGGCGCGCCACAGCGGCTCGCCGTCCTCCTTTTTCAGATGCCGCACCTTGCCGATCGAGCTCGGGTCCTTGAACATGCCGGCCGATGAATCGCGATGGCCGCGGCCGCGGCCTCCGCTGCCACCACCACCGCCGCTCTTCTTCAGACGGTCAATGGTGGGCGTCGAGGCCATGCGGCTGTTGGTCTCTGTCTTGATGTGCGTGTCGCCCTCATCGCGGCCCTGATCTCCGTGTCCTCCATCCTCTTCCTCGTCGGTCAGGTTGGCCTGGATGGTCGAATCAAAGGATCGGTCGACGTGTGCCGGCGAGCTGAACTGCTCGCTGTCGGACATGGCGTCCGAAGCCGCCATCGCCAAAAATGCGACAGCTGTTGTGTTGGGGAGAGAGAGAGAGTGAAGGAGAGAGGAAAAAAGTGCTCAAAGCTTTAAATTAGGATCGAGTCGAGGATGAATGGCGATGACTTTTGATGCCTTTTTGATGGTTTTGATGCTTTTTGGTGGTGATCGCGATGTTGAAAATGTCGGAAATGATGCAAAAGTTTAAAGTGAGGTGGCGAGAGGGAAAAAGGCCAAAGAAAAAGAGGATCGCGAAATGGGGGAAGGAACGATCGGGGAATGCGCAGTACTCTGTATGCGGAAGGTGCAATGGACGGCCGGCGCGGAAATCGAGGAAGGCGCCAGCGAAGCTGAATGAGAGAGATGGCGGGAAAATGAGGAAAGAGCTATCCAAGGCGATGGATCATGACTTTTGGCCCCTTTTTTTTAGGATTTTTGGATTTTTGGACTGTTTGGCGTTTTGGCGTTGGCTTATTACCGTAGGGGTGGGCGCTTTTTTGGCTTCTGCGCGCGGATGGCGCGACAAGGCACTAAAACGCAGCTGGCGATGTGATGTACTCTGTATCGTCGAACACGCGTCTGGGTCGCGTGTGACTAGTCACGTGGGAGGTCAGGTGAATTTTTGTCGAGGTACGGATTACTTTACAGGTACTCATTACACCCACCAACCTTGTTTGCAACGTGGAAAAGCGTGGAGAGATAGGCTAAATAGAAGCGACGGCTGATAAAGAAGAGGACAAACTCGAGCGGCCAAGGGAAAAAACGGCTTGTGAAGAAGAAAGCAGAGGAGTACAGAGCAAAAAAAAAAAAGGAAGAAGAAAAAAATGACAGAAAAATTGAATACTCGTATTGCCTAGTTGGTGTCTTGGCATGACTCTATGGAGGACCGAAAAAAAAGAAACACGAAGACCTGAAAACTTGAAAACTTGAAAACGTAAAAAAGAGTCAATAGAGTCGATGAGAATGACACGACGATTACCGGCCGGCAGCGGCAGCAGATAAGGGACCTTGCTAATTGCACTATACTGGAAAGCGTGCGCATGAAAGATAATATGGGTCCATCCCAATAATGTTATGTTATTGGCCCAGAGGCCGTGCCCGAGCTGTACTTTTGTACTTGGTCACAGTCTTTACAGGCATCACAAAAGATAGCGCAACTGCGCTTTTGCTGGACGTTTCGACTGCTGCTTTTGGTCGTGTATCACTCTGCAGTATGACAAGAGAGTCGTGATATCGTCGCATTCCTTGTTTCAATGATGGCATTAACGAAAGACGGCATTGCGCGTTGCAGTGCGCTACTCTGTACTTCTGTAGCATCTGCGCTGGCAGTTTTGTGGGTAACAGAGCGCAGAAGGATTCGCCGCCGTTACAGTGCATTTAGTCGTGTTGGCCAATGTGCCACAAACGGCAACTGCCAGTGCTGTCAGTGCGACGAGCGCCCGATGTTAAAAGCGCGAGTTTGTCAAGGTCCCTTTCTTGCTCTGACTGAAACTCGTTTAATTCCATCACCTACCACACCATGGCAGCTCCCATTCCCGTGATTGACCTCTGCGGTGCCGAGGAGGGCAGCGCCGCTCGCGAGACGGTGGCCAAGGCGCTCGTCGAGGCGGCCGTCGAGCACGGCTTCCTCTATATTCGCAACACGGGCAGCCACATTCCCGCGGACGCCATCAACGGGGCGTTCTCGATTGTAGGTCGTCTACCCTCTGTGTTTCTCCCTTTAAAGAGCTTCCCTAACTGCTAGTCCCGCAAACTCTTCGCCCTGCCGGTCGAGGACAAGGCGCCGTGCGCCATCCAGACCAACAACCGCGGCTGGACGGGCATGCACGTCGAGACGCTCGACCCAAAGACGCAAAAGATGGGCGACACGAAGGAGTGAGTGGCCCGACCGAAATTTCCTTCTTCCCTTCTTCCCTTCTACCCTTCTAACCACCACCTCCCCCCCCCCCCCCCCCGCCCC
>JAGKRZ010000459.1:0-17491 GCA_020002355.1 Intubia oerlemansii
TGGAAAAAAAAAAAAAAAAAAAAAAAAAAAGCACGAAAGCGAAAAAGGCTACCACATGCAGGTGGATTGTGATGCAGGGTGGCAAGGGCCGTTCTGCGGACTGCGGATTGCAATGGAGCCAAATAAAAGACTTACTTTGAAGGCCAACAAAAAAAATGCACAACCGTCGATATGGTAGAAAAGAAAGAGGCAGGCCGGCCGTGTCAATGAGGAGCGAGGGAGGGGAAGAAGAGATGAAGGGAAGGAGAGGATGGAAGAGGCAGGGAGAGGGAGGAGGAAGGGAATTGGGAGGAGGAAGAGAGAAAGGGAAGAGAGGGAAGAAAGAAAAAAAAAAAGAGAAATTGTGAGAGATGGGGATGGCGGGAAGTAAAGAGAGAGGAACAAGATGTACAGGGGGGGTAGAGGACAGGATGGGCAAGGGCAAAAAAAGAAACGAGGGAAGAGGAAAAACGAATGTTGAGTATACGGCTGGAGGGGGTGGTCGGGGGAGAGAGAGCAGCGACGGAGACAGCGAGAGGAGACAAAAGGCGCTGCGCGCGCAAAGAACAGTACGGAGTACTCGTAGCGAGCGGGAAAAAAAGAGAGGATAAGAGGCGGCGGAGACGAACGACGGAGGTAGTAAAAGAAAGTTTTAAGTGGAGGGGGGGGGGGGGGGGGGAGAGTGGAGGAGAAACGGCACCAGCTGGGTGTGGTGTGGTGGTGGAGGGCGTAGGTAGCAGTGAGGAGCCACTGATGGGCGATCAGAGAGGAATAGAGAGGAATCTACTCCGCAGGAGAGTAGAGTGTGCGTGTGAAAATAAGTAAATAATATTTTTTTTTTAAAAAAAAGCGGCCGTGCCCCCGGCCAGGCCGCCAAGTGCGGTTAATACACAGTAGAGAAACGAACAAGGGTATATCGTTGTGCTGCTGTCGACAATGTGTACTCCGTGCAACACAACGAGTATAATGACGAGAGGCCCATGAAAGACGGGACATGGAAAGAACGACATGCTCCGTAGGGATAGGGTGAAAGCCAAATGGGCAGTAAAAGAACAGAAACGGACTCCGTAGATGCACTGTCTGCCATCAAAGTCGGCACTAAAGCGTCGGCAGAGACGCAATGCAAGATAGTCTCTGGCAATGCTGGATTGCGTGAGACGGGAATGACGGGCAGGCAAGCAAGAGAGTGCGGCGTGTCCTGGAGACATGGACGCAGAGCGTGGGCATGTCCTGGGAAGCAAAAACCAGAGATTTTCTCCTCTTCCTCCATCAGGACCCCCCTGTCTGGTCGCACGGTCGCACGGATTGTACTTCTGGTCAAGCCTCCGGCGACCGTTTTCGTCGTGGCCGGGGCAAAAATCAAAGCCAGCCAAAGAACCACAACGAAAAGACGGCCAAGATAAAACGGGTAATGCTGGCAAAAAGAAACCGGCGACCCTTGCAAAAGGCCTTGTTCCCTTTTCTTTGAAGAAGAAACTGGAAAGCGTTCGCTGCTCCGGTGTTATGTACACTCGAGTACCCTGTGCCAGCAGAGTACAAAGTACTTTTGGCGATTTGATATCACTGAAGGCCGAAGCCTCCCGCTTTGTCGGCCGCTTGCCATTTTCATTGTAGCTCTCATCTTGTCTTTAATCATTTGGCACTTGTTGAAGCTGTTGGTCATGATCTCTTTGACCATCCTTCTTTATTTGATTTCTTTTGTTCAACCTGGCGCCATGGTGAGTTTGTGCGCAGCGTATGTTGGTATTGTGCCGTGTACCACCAAAGTAGACGGCCGGTCGTGCGCGGAAGACAGAAGATGTCTTTCTGTGTGTGCGGTACAGGGAAGGTACAAGGCAGCGGGAGGACGGCATGCTTGCAGTACTCCGTAGGTACGGATAGGGCAACAGGTCAGTGAGTGAGTGACCCAGCACACAGAGCGATAGCACCCGGTGGCAAGTTTCTACCCACAGCTGCAAAGCAGATCAGAAGCACGTTCCACTCCTGTCCAGTGCCTGTGCATGGATGGGGTAGGCAAGAAGAAAGCGCCTGATGGCGATTGGATGGCTGGTGGGCTCTGCTGGGGTTTTTTTTGGACTTTTTTTTTCTTGCTTGCGAAAATGCCTCTCAGTCTTGTTCGCTTTTTTTTTCACTCTTTTTTTTTGGTTCTTGTCGTTGTCCATGTGCGGTTAGAGACGTTGACAGGGGTGTAGGGGGGGCAGGAAGGGATAGAGGGGGGGCGAGATACGAAGGACGACGTTGACTCGTTGGAACTTTGCGAGGTGGGTACGTATCTCTCTTGTCAGGCGCGAAGAGCGGTGGACAACGGGGGAGAGAGGAGGCGCACATCGACCTTGCTGGGACACACTGGTCTCTGACAAACCCGCCACAGCCTGTTCCGTTAGGCGCTGGGCGTGAGAGAGACGGAGAAAGTGAGCCAGGGTCTGTTTTGGACTGGTGGATGAAGGCAGCAAGGGTACGATAGGTCTGGTCCTTGCAGGGTGAGTGGGGATGGGTGTGTGGGTGGGGAGGGGGGATGCGGCGGGGGCGAGTGAGGATACTCCGTGAGAGTACGGGTGTACTTTGTACTTTGAGAGCAGAGAGACAGGGAGAAAGGCAGAAGAGAGAGGCAGAGAGAGAGGCATTGGGAGAAGCCATGCGGCACAGCAGACAGAGCAGACAGAGCATAGAGACAGGGAGGCTGGCACACAATGTTGTCGTCTTTCTCGTGCGTTGCACAACAACGGATCCTTGGGGGGCGTGTCACATAGTGGGACAGGAGTGAGGGAGAGGGGAGAGGACGGCGACGGCGACGGCGGCCATGAAAGTATGTGTGCGGTGCGAGAAGCCGGCCGCCTCGATGGCGTGGCTGGTACCAACCGTGCTAAAAGCAGCGGCGACAATGATGTCCGGATATGGGAATGAGATGGAAACAGGAGAAATTCGGCCAGTCGCCCTATTCGGGACGAAAAGGGAAGCTCCCAAAAAGAAGCAGAAGAAGCAAAAGAAGCAAAGGAAGCAAAAGAAGGCACAGCACGCCTGAAACGGTTAGCAGGTACCAGAGCGGGAAACGGCGTGGCCAAACAGGCGTGTGGATTTGTGGGTGGGTGGATCGGTGTGGCTGGGAGGGATGGCAGAGCAATGGAGACAAGAACAGACAGGAAAAAGGAGGCCGGGAAAGTGAAGAGGGAAAAGGACGGAAAAAAAAAAAAAAGAGGGGGTGGGAGACTGGGGGGTCTGATGGGCAAGAAAAAAAAGACACGAAGTGGGATAAGATGTGGAAGAAGGGGAAAGGATAGGAGGAACGGAAACCGCACAAGGAAAACAAAAGAGAAGGCAGGCAGTTGTCGTATTGGGTTGTTTCTGGGCGTTGGTGGAAGTTTCGACCGATATGTCTGTTTCGATGGCGGCTGGATCTCGTTTCCTTGTTGCATGTGAGATGCAGTCGCGCCTGCCCTACGAATCTACACTTCCTCCCGTTCACGACGTGCATGCATGCAGACATGCCGCCTCCGTCCCTGCCGCGGGACATTGTGCAGGATGCACCCCAGTGAGATGGGTTAGAAGGGCTAGACAAGGCCCGACCCCCGAAACGCGCCAGGCGCAACTGCTGTCCACCGCTTGCAAGCTACAAGAGCTGCAGAAACTGTAATAAAAAAAATAATAATAAAAATAAAAAAGAGGATGCTCTTTGTTCCCGTCTCCCATTTCCCGGTACTGGTGTCGGAAGAGTCGCATGCCTTCTGCAGGTGGCAGACTTTTTTTTTTTTTCGGGAAGACTGCAAACTACGCAGATATGCCCCGTGCGTTGTAGCAGGGTTGCAAAAAAATGACTCTCACGACGGTGCGGGAGGAGGGAATGTTGCAAAGCCAAATACAATACAATCAATGTCAAATAAAAATTGAAATACAGTAGAAAGCTTAGGGGCGGGGGCGAGGGGCAGGACGGAACGTCCATCGCACCTTCCTGTTTTACTCCGTAACCTGCGCGCAACAACTGTAAAGTACTTTGTATCTGTCTATGAATTTTTTTCCTTTATTTTCTTTTTCTCCCATTCTTATATTTCCTCTCTCCTTTTTTTTTTTTTGCCTCTTCCTCCTCACATTCCTGTCGTCTTATTCCTGTCAGATATCGTGCATGTACTGTGCCTTGCCTTGCTTCCCGTCCCGCCTGTCAGCAGCAAGATCTTGCATGTGCATAGGACTGCTTGCACCTGCAGCAGGCGCCTGCCGCACTGCCGCACTGCTGCACTGCTGCACGGCCGCACTCGCTGCACTCACTGCACATGGCATGACGTCTATTTCTCGTAGTATTTTATGGGGTACGGCTCGCCGCAATTTAAAGAGGGAAAAAATACACCCCTCCCTTCGTATCCCTTCCGTTATGCCGTTCTATGTTTTCATTCGGTGTTCATTGGCGGCCCTCTACACTTTTCCTTGGCTGTGTGCATTTTTTTTTTCTTCTTCCGAAGGTGGTCTTTCCCGCTCAATGTTCTTTTGACTGTTCCTGCTTTTTCCTGCAGGCACAGGAAGGTACCTACGGATAAAGTGGGGGCCGAAAGAAAGACTGTCCGATATTGCCAGATGCTTCCATTTCTGGCACACGCCCGGCAATAAAGCGCGGCGCCATTGAGCCGTACGTCGAAACATGTAAGATGCATGTGCGAGCACACCTGATCACCGAGTACGTTTTGATACTCTCGTCAAAATCGGAGCAGTTCCAGGAAAGGAGACAGGCAGCGCGCGCACCATGACGATATGACCACCCTCTTGTGCCGGTGTTCGCTCCTTCCTCTTCTGTTAGCGCCGACGACTATATGTACTCCGTATATCGCACATGTAAGATACATGTATTGAGTACATTATACGACGGCTGGCCTTGGTGGCTAGCACTATGTCAGAAAACCAATCAGCATGGACAAATCCACCCCCCTGGCACCGTCGGCAAGCTGTTCTCCACTATTTCCAGGGCCCGCCCCGCAAGACTTCGCTGTAAATGTCACGCCGTCGTCTCAGTGTCTTAGCCTGTCAACTTGCGAACGTCGTCTGTTCTTGTGGTGCTTTTTCTGGCGGTTCTTCTGAGCTTCTGGTTCTTCTGGCGCTTGCTTACTTTATTTCTTTCAATATCTATGGCGATCCCTTTTGTACGGGGTTCGTAGTGTCCTTTTTTACGAGTGTAATTTGGCGTTGGTGGCTGTCAATCCTTGTCCTGTATTTTTTTTTTCGTCTGTTTTTTAAACCTCTTTTGAATAATTTATTTGTTGTGTCCCTTTTTTTTACCAGGCCACCAGCCTCGCCGTTTTTTGTTCCAACGTACTCGGCGGGTAGTTGTGTAGCACAGCCTAAACCTCAGCTTCGAGATAATTCATATTCTAGTTTTTTTCTTCTTTGTTTTCGTTTTTTGCTTTGATAAATCGCGTGGATTTATGTTCCTTTTTTTTGGAAAATGTGTGTTTACTCCCGCCTCCTGTCTCTGGTTACGCACCTGGACTCTTCTTTCTGTCACACAATGTATCTTTCCTTGTACCACAAGAAAAGAGCGAAAAGTAAAGGTAAAAAAGAAAGCGGCAACATAACCCGCAACAAAGATAAAAATTGCAGAGGCTGGGATGTACATGTACACTCTTGTGCGTAAGATACACGTTTATACGACGTATGGAGACGTGCAACCCTCCGACAAAGAGGATCAAGTATGCGTGTACAAGTACACGTACGTGTACATCCTTGTACTCGTCATACCCTTTCTCCGTACTCTTTTGTGCATGCCTTTGGCCAGTAGCCATTGGCCAACGACGGGAGGTACTATGGAAGAACAAATGTCCCATACACGTTTTGTGTCTTTGTATTTTTTTTCGTGTGTGTGTTTTTCAGTGATTTCTGTGCTTCCGTGCTTCTGTGCTTTGTGAGAAATGCACGACGCACATTTGTGCGACGTGCGACTGCGCAGGCATGTGTGAACGATAAGATGCACATGTGCACAGACGCAAATTGTGCGACGTACGTCCATCTTTCCGTTGTATATGGTTGCTGACTGTGGTGTTTTCCCCCTCGGGGCCACACGCGCATGAGAGGGGCGCCTGCATTGTAATTCTGCATCGTGCTCGCCATGCAACAAAATGCAAACCGCGAAATGCAAAATGCGAAATGCACAGCGGGAGCTATGCACGGTCAACGATGTACCGGTGCTACAAAAACAGGTGGGTGTGTACATACAAAGTACATACGGGTCTACCTGTCTATTACGCACCACAATAGCAAAAATATACATGTGGAATGTACTCTGAATGTACTCTGAGATTTGTGCGTGTTTTATACAATGTTTCACAAAGGTTACGAGGTATCCATTTACTCCGTATATACGGAGTACTCGTCTATTGACATCCCCCGTATCCTTTACGCCACAGGGTGTCCAAGATGCAACACACGGTATTTAATTCCTCTGTTGTTGTTTTTGTTTTCTCTACGCGCGGTTGCACGCTGCACACTATCTACGCGCTGCCGCCGTGCGTGCATTGTGCATTGCCCCCAATGCAGCCTTCTTCTTGCGGTGCATGGACGGGCCGCCTGTCGCTCCGTTGCGCCTGCAGGCTCTGCGGGCACCGCAGGCCACTGCCGTCTGTCCGCAGCTAACTTATTTTTCTTCATTATTATTATTTCCGTGCATACGGGGTACTTTGCTGCAGTCAGTCTGCAAGTCTGTGCAGTTACCTGGCACTTTTGTTGTTTGCATTTGTTTTGCATCCTCCTTTATGCTTTCTGCTTTCTGCTTTCTGCTTTCTGCTTTCTGCATTCTGCAATCTGCACTCTGCACTCTGCACTCTGCACTCTGCACTCTGCACTCCAGATTTCATGCTTGTAAAATACGCATGTATAAATCGAAACCATAAGAGGATCAAAGTATGACAGAAGCATAAATTCCTTTCTCCTTTTCCCTCGACCCCCCCTCCACGACGTCGTCGTACGTTTTGCATGTGTTTGTGGCATGGCGACACAGGCGTCGAGTTGAGGGGGGAAAGGGCCATGGGGAAGGTCATGTTACGAGGAGCAGACGCGCATCGCCGGGGAAAGAGGGCGTTTGTTTGAGCTGCTGTTCCAGTCGGTGCATCGTCTCCGTGTTCGCTGTCCGTGGTGTGAAATACTCCTATGTCGGCGAGCTTAATTCTTATTTTCTTTTCGTAATCTTTTTTCTTTTCGTTTTTCTTTTCTTTTCGAATATATATATGTGTGTATATATCGTTTATATTATGATTTCTGCTCTCTCTGTGGACACCATTCCAAGGGCGGCACGCGCGGACAGCAGCATCACCGATAGGAATAAAAGGACACAAAGAGTACATGTGCAACGTCTCGGGTCAGGGTTTGATGAGAAGCAAAGGAAGGCGAGAAAAAAAAAGAAGAAATAGAAAGTCACAAAAAATATTACGCGTATAAATTATATTACAGGCAAATATATCCTTGGCAAAAATCTTGTACATGTGTTCATGCTTAAAATCCAAAACTCGCCACGAGAAACATCCCACGATACCATCCCGTCGTAAGTAAACACATGATGTCTGATGACATGCAGAGGGCGATCGAGATCAAGGTAAGATGGAGGTGCCCGAGACGCACCCTTTTTTTCACACCCTATTTTTTGTTGTTCGACTTCTCTACATGTCTCACTCGTGAGCTCTAGAAGAGCTAGCACAGCTAGAACAGCTACGTGTCGAAACAGCTGCTCCCAGAGGCAGCTGTCCAAATGGCAAAATGTGCAAGTGTCCAAAGCATCTAGACATCCCAGCAACCCCCCCCCCCTCCCCCACCCTCTCTCGCCAGTCCTCCTCCTCCCCTCCACTTTTCCCTCTGTCGTGGCCGATGGCGACTGGTTGGTAGAAGAGGAGACATACGACAGGGGTGCTGGATGAGCACTTGTCGTTTTTGCACATTCGTGCTTTTTTGATATTCTCGCGCACGTCGTTGTTGCTTTCTTTTTTTTAATCTCTTTTTTTGTCTCATCCGTCTCTCGTTTGGTCTCATACGTCTCGCAAAAATTTGCTTTTTCTGCGAGTCTACCAATTTGTTCCAGAAGGGTTTTGCACCCTTGGGGGTTTCTTTTTTCTTGTTCTTTTATTTTTCGACACATTTTTGTTTATCCCCTCCCTTTTTCGCTTTCTTTGACAAGCCCGGTCACGTAGACCGCCACATTACCGGCGTTTGTCTCAGTTGTTGTTCTCAGCTTGCATGGGAAAGAGGAGAAAGGGGAAATACCGAAAAGAGAAAGGAGGCTGCGAAAAAAAAAGAGACAAGAAAAGGCGGCAAAGGGGATGTGAGACGACTGAAAGAAAAAAAAAGAAAAAGAGAAAAATGAAAAAAAAAAAAAACGAAGTGATCAAGATTATCGCCATGCAGGAGATGGCTCCCGGACTACGTTCCGAAATTGGAGGGGGTTCCCCCCTCCCTGCATCCGTTTGCACCTTGACTTGGGTCTCTTGGTCTTGGGCATTCTAATTTTATCACAAGCACCAGAATTCCCCATTCCAGGTGGCCGGTGACACAGGAATATCATGACGGGGAGAAGACGGGGATGGGCTGATCCGCGACGGAGGATCGACAAGGTCCCTCTTCTGCTGCTACTCACTTTCTGGTGCGTGCCCCGAAAGGGACGGCGAGGGGCGCGAATGAAAGGCAAAAAGCGAAAGAGAAAGGTATGGAGCCTGATTCACATTGAAGGCCTAGGACAATGGCAACGGTCAACGTTTCAGGCGAGATCAGCAACAATAGCTAAAGAGCATAAAAAATATGGTCGGAACGTCGCTATGTCGTAGTTTGTGTGGATGTGGGATATATTTACATGTATGTGGGCAGACAGGCCTCGTGGAAAAAGAGAAAAAAGAGAAAAAAAGAATATAAAAGAAAAGAAAACTACAACAAAACCGCTTTTTAGCAAGACACAAAAACGGAAAGTCAAAAAGAGGAGGCTGGAAGATAAACAAGCCGTCATGGTTATTATTATTATTTTTTTTTTTACTTGTCCAATCAACGGCCACCACGTCTTCCACGCCAAACTAAGGAAAAGTAATATACGACGTAAAATAAACAATATATAAAATAAACTAATGGCGGATAAAATACATTGCAAGATACCTGTGAATGACCCCGGTGCCGAAGGGGCCGTTGAGTGGCAAGACACCATCTTGAGAGCGGCGATTGCTCGCCGCATGATTTGCATACTTTTTTGTACGGGGTATCTTGAATGAGGTAGACCATGGGCGCATTCGTATAGGTGAGTACATGCCCATGTATCTCCCACAATCTCCAACAGGTACTCCGTAAGATACATACATGTACAACAAGCACAGAGCAGACTGTCCCCGTCTGGCTTGAAGGAACAGACATTCTCCATACCGGAGTACTCCGTATGCGACGTTGGCAGTCCCGGTCTTGTCCTCTTCTGGGACCAACAGCACAGGGTTGCAGTAGGTGTGGAGAGAAACGAAGCGCCCGCCCATCCCGACGTGGCTTAACTAAGGCCAAACGAGAGATATCAGGGAAGAGGGGGGAGAAGTACGAGTAACTTGGGAAAGGAAAAGAACGAGGCGGGAAAGGATCGTCTCTGTGGTCTGCCCTTTTTTTTTTCTCAGAAAATGACCTACTCGTACCCTGTACATGTATCAGTCTCATCCTTCTGCACGACATCCAGTGGCTGCGATGCCCATCTGGCCATGTCCTTGTCATGTCTTGGCCACTGGTAACAGGTTAAAAAAAAAGAAAAAAAAAGAGACAAGGACAAACGACGCAGGAGTGTGATGGTGCATGGGGGGCACTTTTTTTTTTGCCTCTGCAGTTTTCACTGCATTCTGCCTGCAAGCCGACCTGCAGCTCTCCAGCAGTATCGTGGCTACGGCGTAGGATTGTGTCTGCTCTGGCTGGTGCGATACAGCCAGGAATGCATGCATCGTCCACGAGGGAAAACGGGAAGGCAGGACGGGCAGGAGAGGCAGGCGCGGCTGTCCAAAAATGGCCATGGCAGCGTTGGCTCCTTCTCCATGACTGTGTCATCGAACGGAATTTCAATAACAACACTGCGATGGAGTACGGAGTACTGTGCACGGACTGCCAGTTTTTTTTTTTATCTCTCTGTTTTTCACGTTGTCAAAACGAAAAAAAAAAACCTACTCCCACAACGGAAGGAACGACGCAGAGTGGGGCCGAGCGTCACGGCCTATGCCAGTCTCTTTTTGGCGTAGCTGCCTTTTGCGATTTCCTTCACCGCTCTTTTTCTCGTGCCCTTGTTGCCCTTTTTGTAAGATGGCGTCCTTTTTTATGTCTTTTTGTCTTTTTTGGGCGTTCTTTTTGGCAGCCAGCCGACTTATTGCCAGCCCCCTTTTTTGTTTGACACAGAATGGACGAGGAAAGATGGGTTGAAAAAAAAGAGAGAGAGAAAACGTGAAAAAAAAAACCATTTTTTTATCACGCCCCCTTCTTTTTTTTTCCTCTCCTTGATCTCTGTCTCGCGTTTTCCGCGCTGTCCTTTTTTTCATGTGGATCTCAGGTGGCTGGTGGAGGTCGGTTACAGGCCACAAAGAGAAGAAATATTCCATCAAAATACACCATACGGAGTGTGTAGCCTAGAAAAGGCATACCAGCGCCTCAAGACCGAGATGTATCCGTAAGCATTCAGTCGCAAACATTACCCTCTCCGTAAGAAGTTAAAACGTACGTGCAGATATGAAATGCGTGCCAAAAAATAAAAATAAAATAAAAAATAAAATAAAAAAAACCTGCATGGGCGATCGGTGGCAAACATACCAGTACGATAGACACCCCCTCTCTTTGCCGAGATCCTTTTTTTCTGTGTCTTTTTTTTTACACCATGCTGCGAGGATGCTGCGAGGACGCACATACCCTCTCCTCTTGAACATGGCTTTTGTGGACAATTTTACAGGATACAGGACGGCCCGCCGTACATGTACATATATACAACGCAGCTCCAAGAGGCCAAAACGAAGACTGTATGCTGGCGGCAAAAGCCAAGATATCTCATTTTGCTGTGACTGCTGGCCTTTTTTTTATGGGAGACTAAAGAGTGACTGCATGCATCGGTCCGCTGGCGTGGGGACGGAATTTGTTAGCTCACGAGGCGACAGGCCAGCATGCTGCCACGTCGGGCCGCGGATGCTGGGGAGGTAGGGAAGATGTACAGGTAGAGAGAGAGGAGCGAGAGGGGGGGAGACATGGAGGAGTGGGAGGAGAGGGAAAAAAAGTGGCCAGAGGTGGCCAAAAGGCGAGCGAAGAGGAGCGAAAGAAGTAACAAGATTGACAAGAAAAAAAAAAGCAAAGAGGCGACGAGAGGTGTGGGTTACATCGGGTATTCGTTTTCGTCGATGTGTTTGTCACTGGCAGCAGGCATACACACACACACCACACACACACACAACGGACAAGGACCGCCAGGGTGTGGACGTGGTTCTTTGTACTCAACGGGTTAAGGAAGCAAGGTCTTTTTTTGTCGCCCTCCGAGACCTGGTCTTCTTCAACGCCGGCAGTCGGTAGCGGAAGGCAAATAGGGGAAAATTGCGGGCGAGAGAGGGCTGGGGAAGATATGGTCATGAGATGTGACGAGAATGATGTGAGAGACCAAGATGGGATGACTGTGGGAAGCACGGCTTTCACTACACGTCCAATGACGAGACTGGGAAAACAAAATCGTATGAATTGCAAAGAAAATGATGATGGGCTTTCGTAATATAACAAATTAGATAACGAGATCACACAGGAACACGCCAGAAAACACCAAGAAAGGGTGGGCAGAGGGAAAAGGCGGCTGCCAGCCCGTAAGATGCACGTTGCATGCTGTCTTCCCGTTGTCTCCTTACAGCTTTGCCCGCTTCTCAATGGCGCCATGCTTACTGGCACCTTGATCCTGAAAGTAGGCACGGATACGCTCGCGTGCCACCTCGACGACAGAAGCGTCCTCGACCGTAGACGGCACCGACACGGCGGCATCGTAGTCGCCGTGCACGGCATTCTCCAGCAGCGAGCGCAGCACGCGCCGCAGCGTCTTGCCAGACCGCGTGCGGGGGATCATGCCGCTGCCGACCATGAGACCGCCGAGCGAAGCAAACGCTCCGACTTGGTCGCGCACTCGTCCATTGATCTCGGCAAACAGCTTGTCCTTTTCGCTGTCGTCGCCCGAGACGCTGACAAAGGCAAAGGGCATCTGGCCCTTGAGGGCATCGGGGATGCTCACGACGCAAGTCTCGGTGACGCGCGGGTGGCTGGCGACGGCCTGCTCGAGCGCACCCGTGCTCAGCCGGTGCGCCGCCACGTTGATCATGTCGTCGGACCGCGCCATGATGCTGATGTAGCCGTCGGCATCGATCACGCCAGCATCGCCCGTGTCCAGCCACTGACCATTGAACCGCTGCAGATAGCTCCGGTAGAAGCGCGTCTCGTCTTCCCACAGCGTGCGCAGTGCCGTCGGCGCCAGCGGCATCCGAATAACAATGTTCCCCATCGTGCCGGCGGCCACCTCTTTGCCCTCATCGTCCACGACGCGCACGTCAAACCCGGGCATTGCCTTGCCGGCACTGCCGGGCTTGATACCGAGGCGTCCTTGGCCGCCCTCGCCGGCTCTGAAACCATTTGTAAATTGTGTACCGGCAGCCTGCGGTGCCAGGGCAATGCCGGAGATAGGCGAGCCCGACTCGGACGACCACCAGTTGTCAACAATCAGGGCACCCGGCGCGGCGTACTTTGCGAGCAGGTTCTGGTAGAGTGTGACAATGGACGGCTCAGAGCGCTCGCCAGCCAGGAAGAGGGCGCGCAGGGTCTTGAGACCGCCGCGACGGCCGACGGCGACCAGATGCTCGTTGTCCGGATCGTCCTTGCGGATGGCGCGCATCGCCGTGGGTGCCGTGAACATGGTGGTGACGCGGTACTCTTCGACCATGCGCCAAAACGCCGATGCGTTGGGCGTGCCGACGGGCTTGCCCTCGTACAGCACCGTCGTCGCTCCGGCCAGCAGCGGCGCGTAGAGCGTGTAGCTGTGCGAGACCACCCAGCCAATGTCGCTGAAGCAGGCCATGACATCGCCAGGGCCGTGAACGTCAAAGAGGTATCCAATCATGAGCTGCAGGCCCACGGCGTGTCCGCCGACATCGCGCAGCACGCCCTTGGGCTTGCCCGTCGTGCCGCTCGTGTAGATTATGTAGGCGCCGTCGGTCGACTTGACGGGCACGCAGGGGACGGATGGCTGGCCGTTGGGTGCGGCCGCGCGAGCCTCGTCAGCCAGCGTGCGCCAGCAGGACACCTTGGTCGTGCCGGCCAGCTTGGCCCCGACGGGCGTCTGGGCGCTGGGCGAGAGGTCCCAGACCAGCTTGTCGCGCTGCCAGACAATGACGTGGGGCGGCTTCCATGTCGACTTGTCAATGGCCGACTCGACAAACGGCCGGTAGGCAATTGGGGGCTTGTTGCCGTCGATGCCGCACGAGGCCGTCAGCACAGCCACGGGGCGCGAGTCCTCGATACGCTGCGCCAGAGGCCCTGCGGCAAATCCGCCAAAGACGACAGCGTGCACGGCGCCGAGCCGGCCAATGGCGAGAATGCCAGCCAGACATGCCGGGATCATGGGCATGTACACGAGCACTGTGTCGCCCTTTTTGACGCCGTGGGCTCGAAGCACGGCCGCCGTTGTCTCGACGTCCTTGAGCAGTTCGGCATATGTGATGCGCCGCTTGTTGCCGGACACGGGGCTGTCCCAGAAAATGGCCGGCTCGTTTCCGCGACCAGCAAGCACGTGTCGGTCGACGCAGTTGTAGCAGGTCGAAATCTCGCCGCCGGGAAACCATTCCCAGTGCTTGTGAGTGACGCCAATGTTGGCCAGTGTCTTGTTCGAGTGCCGCAGCGCCGCGTCGGGCCTGCGGTGCCACTGCAGCTGCTCGGCCTGGCGACTCCAGAAGGCTTCGGGGTCATTGAGCGAGCTCTGCTGCACTGCATCTTGCGCGTAGTCCATCGTGAGAAATTGCTGCGATTTAGTCGGTAAATGGTGTAAGGAAGTAAAGCTGTTCCTTCCTGTTGTTTGTGTTGCCGGTCGCGCTTTCCCCAGAGTCGTTTCCAGCGCTGTGGTTTTGGGGGAGAGTCGGCGTTTTTGCGTGAAATGAAACGGAGCTGTGGTGAAATAGCTTGCACGAAACCCTGTCAGCCACAACCCCTGTTTGAAGGGGCTTGAGGAGAAGATCAGCGCGTTTTTATAAGCCATGCCCAGGAGTTGATGGCATCGTCGCCATCGCCGGCTATGAACGGCCGCGGCTTCCCCACACATTGGCAGCTGGGGAAGTGGAACTTGAGCTCCATTTCCCCGGATTGTGTCACGTGATTCTGCGCCGGCGGAACGGCGAGTTGACGATGGAAACAAAGTACTTTATTGGTGTGAGGGGTTGGCAGTGACGATGTCGTGTGTGTGTACGGCTTGGATGTTCGTTTTTGGGTGTGTCCTTGTGCCGTTGTCGTGGATGGACGATGGATGTTATCGTGAGATGCAAATAAGGTTTGGTTTACAACGGGCCTCGGTGGAATAAATCAAATGAATTGATCGACTCGCGATACGTGGCGTACGGGGCAGGGTTATTACTGCTTCGCGTGTGAGGACGTAGCAAGTAATCATATAATTTGGTGTGGGTTTTGATAATACGGCAAGTTTCTTGTGGTTTTGGGGGTTTACTTTCAGCGTTTATCTTTTTTTCCCTTTAAAGGCAAGGATGAATACTGCCAGGGGACCTAAACACACCTAAAACATACAGAAACATCATGAAGACACCGATTTTGTTTTCATGTTATCCTCTTTTTTTTTCATGTTATCCTCTTTTTTCATGTTATCCTCTTTTTTATTCTGCCTTTTTTTTCCTTTTTTAGTTTGTCTTTCTGGTTTTTATTCTTAAATTCTATTTATTTTACTTTTATTTCATCATTATTGTTGTTATCGGTATTATCATTATTTTTTTTTATAGAAAATGCGCCATAGCAGCACAAAAATTCAATATATTTCGGCACGCATTACACATCCACATATCACACACATTGTACGTTCGTATCGACACACAAGAGCACAGAAAATGCGATGACAGGCAGGTATCATCGTGGCTCTTGGCCGTCAGCCATGATGCACCGCCATATGTAAGCAGCCACACCACAGGCTGGAATGAGAGACGACCTTCGATAAGGAGGCGACATTGCCGGCAGTAGCGGGACCGCAGCGAGGAGAGGACCATAGGAGAGGTAAGATACATAGCGAGGTACCCAGCGAGCAGCTCGGCGGGAGGAGGCGAACAGTACAAAGTACCAACCCGCACACAGTATACAAAGTACTTGCGGGTGGCGCGCCTTAGCACTTTCCTATCCTGGACTATCTCCTCCCGCACTATTTATTTCTCCTTTCCAAATTTCATAGCGAACAATGTCACATCTGGCTAGCGCGTCGTTCCTGCAGTAGCGGCAGCCAAACGACGACCGCGTTGATGCCTGACAGGAGGCCGGCGCTCAATAGATGCACAACCACAACGTGCCCCGGGGCAAAGCGGTGGTGGCACGACGTGTGCCAATAAATGCTACAAGTGCATGCAATATGGGGAACTGTATGGAGCAATAACACGAGTGGTATGGGGTGCATACGACGTACGAGCAAGATATTCATATATTCATAGCCATAAAATACGTACTCTGTAGATAAGGCAAGGGTTGAAAGACGCGCGGGCTGACAGGATACCGAGATACTCGAAGCTAGGGAAGCCCAAAGAGCGCAAAGAAAAAGAAAGTACAAAAACCACAGAGTACAAAAAGGGCAATCTGGAGGGTGCGCAATTTCCGGGCAAGGCGCCCGGGACGGGCTTGGACGCACCGCTACTGATCGAGCGAGTAACTGTAAAAAGGGAGACGCAAAAAAAGTACATGTACTCCATACCGAGCACAGCGTAAGATATACGGAGTATGTTCGAAAGAGGTATTGGTAAGAATCTATGGGCATCTTGCATGTACGAATAGGGCAGTGTCAAAAATCAGCCAAGAAATTGCGTGGATCAGAATGGATCCTCTTGATGCACAGAGATGGACCGATATGCACCAAGAATGGACCAGAAAATGGACAAACGCAGCCCATATTGCTGACCGCTTTGCCCTGACCGCGTCTTCCGAGGGCGAGCAAGAACACGGTCCATCATCTCACGCGACAGAACAGAGTTATGTTTGAACAATTCTATTAACAAAAACTACTATGGAAAGAAGCCAAAATTAAAAACTGTAAAGAGAACCCGAATCGTAACGCTCTCCAAAATCGGAATCAAATCAATCCAAGCAGAAAAGGAACCCAAAAGATATAAAAAAAATGTGTTGGAAATAGAACCGGAAAACAAAATCTCAAAAAATAGGTAGGGAATCGCTTGTCAAAGGTATTTTTTCAAAAAATCATTTTCTGTTTCTTCTTGTCGAAACCCAACTCTTCTCATGAAAACAAACTAAACAAAAACCAGACCAAACCAGACCGACACAAAACAAAACCGCTATAAAAACAATCCTATCTCACATCAAGGTCCGAGTAGCCGATGATGCGTCGTTTGAAATCAGAGTATCGAGAAGAGCGAGTTCCACGGCAGTTTCCAACACGAGGAGGGAAGCAATATTTTCCATTGCGCGCTACATTTACAGCAGCATGGCGGCGCCAAGGGCGACAACACCAGCAGCGCCCGACAGAGCGACCTTGCCGGCACCAGCAGTGACGACAGCCGACTGGGTGGGGGTGAAGGAAGCAGTGCCAACGGGGTGCGAGGCAGTGGCGTTGTTGTAGCTGGTGTGATGTTAGCAATGTGATTCCGGGATAGCAACAAAAACATAAAAATCACGCACGGAGTAACGCACGAGACGCTGGTGGCGACCGAGACGGGCTTGCTGACGGTGCAAGGGCAGTCGGTGATGGTCAGGGTGGTGGCCTCAGAGACGGTGTAGGTCTTGCCGTTGTGGGTCAGGGTAGTGGCCTCCGGGCAGTAGGTGGTGAGAGCGGTGACGATCTCAGTGGTGTAGGTGACGTTGCCAGCCGAGGCAGCGGCGGCAAGGGCAACAACGGAAGCGACGGAGAACTTCATTTTGACGGTTGGTGGACGACGGTAAGACGGCGTTGGAAAATAGTATTAGACAGCGAAAGCTGGAAAAGTGTTGGATTGGTTTGAACGAGTGGACGTGACTAAAAAGTCGAGTTGGATTATGTTTGAGCGAGTGTGGGTGAAGAAGAAGAGAGAAAGAAAAAGAACGGGGTGCAAGGGAAGGGAAGGGGTGGGATATATATACGGAAAATGAGCACCAAAACAGCCCAAAGAAGGGAACAAAAAAAAAGAAACAAGGGAGGGCGCGGAAGGAAGGGGGGCGGATGGCGGGACAGGAGAGACGGAGCGATTGTATTTTTTCCAGGGACAGGGGGTAGAAAGTGGGTGTGTGTGGATAGGTGGGTTCCTGAGTGGGTAATCTGGTGCTGGAGGGGAGGGAGGGGGGGGGGGGGGGGGGGGGATTG
>JAGKRZ010000460.1:0-17298 GCA_020002355.1 Intubia oerlemansii
GGGGGGGGGGGGGGGGGGGGGTGGAAAGCAAAAAAAAGACGACCGATACAAAACAAGAGGAAAAATGGGGGGAAAATTACGAGTACTCGTACAATTTCCTCTATCCCTCCAATCGGGATCCACTTTGGACGATCACACCCGCCCAGGACAGATCTCGTGACGATCGTACTTTCTGATCGGTGCCACGAACGAAAGCAGGAAAGCAGAAAGCAGAAAGTAAAAAGGCAAAGCTGCAACAAGGCGATTTGAGACATTTGCATCACGGTCCGTGATGAATCAGTAACATGGGATAAAAAAAAGACCAAGATGTGATCCAAAAGGAGTAATACAGGCAAAAGGATTGGCTCGCTGTATTCACGTGACTGCCGGAATTGTGCATAGCGCACTATTGAGTATAAAGTAGTGCATAGTGCGTAGGCAGTGCTTTTTATTATTAAAAAAATTATGCTTTGGCGTTTACAAGCTTACTCGTAAAAGCCTACATCGTACATCGTAGGATACACTTCATCGGTAGCGAGTTGAGTGATTCGTCGAGGAACGATGCAAAATAAAAAGGACGGAAAAAAAAAAAAGAACACACAAAGACAACTCGTCCATCGGGCCCCAAGACAAGCCCAAGCCTTCTAGGAACTGAGAGTATTGACGACATTATACGCATGCGGTCTTGGGGCTGGGTGTCTACGTCATGCAGAAAAAATAAGCACTGGCTCTGCCACGCAAAATGACCACCTACTCGTACATGTGGTGGTCAGACCATGATGCACATTCTATGCCCGAGGAAGAAAATTAAAAGTTAAAAAAAAAATCATGTACTCTCATTCTCTGCTCGTGTTTACAGAGACCATATACCCTGCCCCGTCCTCCAGCTCGTACACTCATTACGTCGAAGACCGTAAGCGACATGCATTCGGTATGTTCGGTGAGATGGAAGGATGACTGTGAATTAATGGAAAGATGAAAGAAAAAAAAAACACATCACCAAATAATACCAACGAAAGATTTTTTTCTTAAAAAATCAAACTCGGAACCAGCCAAAAGAAAAAAAGCAAAACAATGGCCCGTGAGAACCACACACACCAAAAAATCTTGATGTTTCATGTTTGGATGGTTCGCTCCTGATTTAGGTACCGAGCATTGGTTCCCGATAATAACCAGGCACACATGGATGGGAAGTGAAAACAGGTACTGCAAAGTAGGTAGTTTGGTGCCCGACCAATATCTACATGTATGTTTTTGAGTAAAGATACAGCAGGGCCACCGTCCATTTTCTCACCTTTCCTCGGCATCGTGGTTGGGTAACATCGATGCCGTCGTCGTCGGCCGTTCCGTATGCGCCGGTCATCGGGGATCCGTTTTTATTCTCTAATTCTTATTTTCCATTTTCTCTATTTTCCATATCTGATGTCCGTTTTCCGTTGCCCCTACGGAGCTGGTCGTCCGTCGTCAAGAAAGTCCGTATTGCCACGTGTGGTATGTCCGAGCTGATATTCCAAAATTTACTACCCAGAGGAAGGCCTAGGTAGGCCCTGGAGGCTGCTGGAGGCTGCTGGAGGCTCCTGGCGGCTGCTGAAAAGGTCCCCTCCCGCCTATTGCCACCGCCTGCCGAACAAAGAACGGCGTCGCCGCGAAGAGGTAAAAAGGTCGCAGGGGCTCAGCACAAGCACACACGTATCTTACATTGAAAAGAAAAAAAAATGGCCCAAGAAAAAACCGACGCAACAATGACTCAAAATGGTCAATACTCTATTTCGGAGCAGAAATGTACAGAGTAAAATGGCCCAAATGACCCAAATACGCAAATGAACCATAAGATGGCCACCGACAGTGGGCCTTTTTTATCTTTTCAGCTTCCGTCGTCTACGTAGTATTGCGGGCGGCGTTTTCCTACCGCGGACTCCGCTACGCCGAGGTCGTATTTCTGTCTTTTCTTTCTTTTCTCTTGTTTCCTTCCCTCTCTTTTGTATCGCTGTCGCCGGTGGAAGCGTGGTATGTAATTAAAAGTAAGATACGAGAGATACATCGAGTGTGTATATGTACGGAGGTATCGTACGGTTACGGAGTAGTGGACGGTCCCCCCCGTGAAAGACAAGGGTTGCCAGTGGGGTGTGTGAGTGCTACGAGCATGTGTGTGTATGTGTATGTGCCGGCGAAGAAAGAAAGATCTACACTAGATGAAGACCACTACCGCTCTTTACTTTATTCTCTTCGTCCTTTTGGGCTCTTTGGGCTCTTTGGGACTCCTTTGACACCCGACTCTAGCGACTCGAGTGACCCGAGCCTACGAGTAGTACTCGAACTCCCTGGGCTGCCTCCTGCACTCTGCATCTTTTCCACGCCCGCTGTACGGAGAACTAAAAAAAGGTACAGCAGTGTACGGTGTACCTATGGAGTTTTGCACGGCAGGCTCCGTACTTTTCTCTTTCCCTGCCCAGGGAACTTTGTACCGCCTCTCCCGAAATGACCTAATGGACGATCATACGCAAGCATAGGTAGGCATAATAATATCATAATCATTTCGTACTCTGCGTAATAATATTGTATTTTGCATGCAGGCGCAACGCGGGTCGGATGCCAGTCTCATTTTCGAGTTCTTTCTTTTTTTTACCCGTTTCGTTTATATCCTCATTGCGTAAAATGTCCCTTTTTTGTCCATGGACACCCAAACGCTGCCACGTCTCACGCCTTTTTTTGATGCATGATCGTTACCAGCGAAAGTGAATCCTTTATTTTTGCCCTTCTTATTGTATCTTTCTTTGTAAACAAAAGAGTGGACAGCCCGCCACGTCTGACCTGCACACTGCACGCGCTCTGCACAGCTCTGCACAGCTCTGCACAGCTCTGCACAGCCCTGCACAGCCCTGCACAGCCTGCACCAGCCCTGCAGATATATGTCTGCCGTCTGCCATCTGTCTGCAGCCACTGACTGCAAGCAAGAAACAAAGCCTAGTATCGTGTCGTTCTCTCGTCCTTTTGCCCTGTCGTCTTCTGTCCTGCTGCCCAGTGTCGCGTGTCGAGTGTCGAGTGTCCAGTTGTTCCCTGCAGTGCTATGATCAGGTGCTCAGGTGCCTCCTACGCAGGATGCCACAGCACACACGACGCACAATGTATCTTACCATACACAAAGCGCGACGCAGACGACGCAAACAACACAGACGACGCAAACAACACAGACGACGCAAAACGACACACATACAAGACGTATACAAGACACAGAAGATGCACACAAGACGCACAGGACGTACAGGACGCACATGAGACGCACACGGGGCTGCACTCGGCTGCACTCGGCTGCACTCGTTGCTGTGCAGCGCCTCATTGTCGGCAAGACGGCGGGGGAGAGGCATGATGACCCCTCCCCCTTCCTCCCCTCCTTCTCGCCTTCTTCCCTCCTTCCCTTCTTCCCTCCAAAAAAATGACGAAAACGGCTTGCCGAATCGATGGCTAGCCCACCCCCGAGGCGCGACACGCCGAGGCAGCGGCCCGTCGACCACCCCTTTCTTTACCCCTTCTTACCTTTTTTTTCCGGCAGATCGATGCGGGATCATGGATTATATGTTGTCGACTTGCGTCGTGGTCCCGTCATCCGAGAGGCAAAAGAGGGGGGCGGGTGGAGGGGCGCTGGCCGTCATGGACAACTGCAGCCTGCACTGTTTTTTTTTCGTTCTTCGTACACCAAAAGCACAGACGTGGTGCAGGCCATATGGGAAGAGTGTCATGCGCCTGCCTGCGGGAGAGAAAGAGTTGTGTGTGCGTGTGTGTATGTGTAGGGGCCAGCGTACATGCGTAAATGCGCAAATGCGGTCAAGTCATCTCGTCAGGTCGATGAGTGCGTCGTTGTCCGTGCATCATTTTGCGTCATCCGTCGATGCATGACCGTTTTCTTTTTCTCTCAGGGCCCTCGAGATAACCGTCGTAGTGGTAAAAGGCCGGATGGACAGGACACACCAACAGCCTTCAGCCTTCACCAGCCTTCAGCTTTCACCTCACATATACCGTACCATCGTGGCCAGGTTTCATCCGAGTGCCAAGAAAACAGTAAACAATTGTATTCCCTAAAACGCCCTCCTTTTTGTTGTATCGAAAAAAAAGCAGAAAAGCAGGTATAATTCTTTGTCGTGTCTTTTGTATCGTCGTTGCTGTATGTCTGGATGTCCTGAATGTCCTGAATGTCGGGCTTAATTGCCCAAAAAGACAGAGACCTAGGCAAGAAAACAGTCAGTCAGAATATGCTGCCCCAACACGTCGAATGGCTGTCGCACCCACCGCCATCAAAACACAGCAGAGACTAATATACGGGCTCAGCCGTTCTCCGATGCGTGCGCATTTCCAAAAGATGCCGACGACGCCCTGCTTGCGGTTGTCGAGGATGCTCGGGAAGATCTGGTGGACGTAGGTGCTCGTGCAGATGAGCAGCAGCAGCACGAGCAGCAGCGACTGGAAGTTGAAGAGGGCGGACTGGAAAGGAGAGGGGGGGTGAGTTAGAGGAGTGTCCATCTGCAGAAAGGGGGGAGAATTGAGGTGTGGGGGTTCTCACCATGTTGACGTATGTCGATGGCCGTGGGAAAAGTTGTGCTGTCGCGATGGTCGCGATGATCGCAAAAGAGTATCGCAATATCGCAATCCAGCAGTCCAGCAATAAATCGCAATGTGGCGGTTAGCCTTGATCTTTAGGGGGAAGGGGCAAGCTGGCAATGGCGGGTTCTGATTGGCCAGTGGACCAGGCTGAGCTTTTGGTGGGTGCTGTGCTGGTCTGTGCTAGACTCTAGGTTGCTGGAGCGCTAGATTGCGACGAGCCTGTCAAAACACTATTTGGGCCTCACGTCTCTACATCTCTCTGCCTTGTCGACGTGTCAATCCCCTCGACCCCTCGACCTCTTGCGCCGTCGACATTTTGCTCATCAGACTCTGCTCATCAGGCTCTACTCATCTCGATCTTCCTCACACGAGCAGCACATTCGCACCTCGACACATCCCGACAAAATGGAGCCTCGAGCGCGCGCCGGCAAAAATGTCGGCAAGATGAACTTTGGCTACGGCGAGCGTGAGTACAGCGCGTCAGTATGCTGCCATTTTTCACCCGCTAACACGTTCGCAGTCCGCCAGCTTCTCTACGGATCGGGAGACGCGCGCGAGCCGCTGCCCGAGACGATGCGCGTCCTCGACGAGATCGCCACCGACTTTATCCAGAGCCTGTCCTTTGAGGCGGCGCGCGTCGGCCACTATGCCGGCCGCCAAAAGATCAAGTATGAGGATTTCGAGTTTGCTCTCCGCCGCAACCCGCTCTTCCTCGGCAAGGTGCGCGAGATGTTTGAGATGAGCAAGGAGGTCAAGGATGCGCGCAAGATGCCGGGTATCGGCGAGGGCAATCTCGGCAAGGCCGACGTCGACGAGCTGGCGCGGCTCGGCGGAGAGGAGGCGGGCAAAGGCAAGGGGAAGGATAAGGCGGACAAAGCAGAGAAGGCGGACGACGAGATCAGCCAAGCTACGGGTGTGAGCGCGGCCGGCAAGAAACGGGCGGCCACGTCGAGCGGCGGCAAGAAGAAGAAGAGCAAGACGGACAAGGAGGGAAAAGATGGAAAAAAGTCGGCGGTGACCACAGCAGCTGCTACCCCAGCTGCTACTCCTGCTACTCCAGCTACTCCTGCTACGCCGGCTGCCACGGCTGCTCCCACGGCTGCTGCTTCGCCGGCACCGCCTACGCCTGCCGTGGATGAAGAGCCCGATGCCGAAGAGCCATCGCTGGACGCCCTCTTTGGCGACGGCGACGACGACGGCGACGATGGTCTGGGTCTGGGTCTGGGTCTCGACGGCGCCGGGGACGAAGATGCGCTCGGAGATGACGACGCGCTGGGCGATTTGGAGTAAGGTCCAGGTGTTGGGGGTTGCTGGCCTTTTGTTTTCCCTTTTGTTTTCCCTTCTTTTTTGCTTTCTAGGGCGATGGCGTTTTACGGTATGATATCCATGATCGGGCGTTGAATGTGTATTTCAACATGAGCGAGATTCTATGAACATTGCAATGTTGGAAATGGGTGTGCTTGTTGGGTATCTCATTCACAAACTCTATCATCGGCCACCTCGTATCGATGATAGATATGATGGATATGGAATATGAAAAGTAGCACTGTGTTGAGCCTCGATTTTTTTACTCTTTTTTTATTTTATTTTATTTTTTTTTTGTACCTCGATAATTCTATGCCAACTCTGTTGAATCCCCAACCACTCGGGCTACATCTCCTCTCATGCCTCCCTTCTCACGAATCTCCCACACCTTCATGCTCATAGTGTGCTCACGAGACCTTTGGCTCCTTCCGGGATCTTTCCTGACAAGTGGGTACAGGTGTATCTTTACGCTTTCCGCTTTTTGCGAATCCCGCTCTCCCCGGAATCACTACTGCAGTTCCATTTTTCTGGCGGCTTCTTTTTCCTCCGCGGCTTCCATCCTTGTTAGTGTTTAGCGTCCTTTCTGGGTCCTCTAGCGCCATCCATGACTACTTCAACCCAGCGGCTTGCCCACCATGGCGTTCCGAGCATGACAAGAGTACGGCCGATAGCGTCTGTCGGTTTTGCCAATAAACTCTTTTTTCTTTCCCCTTGCTAAAACTCTTTTTCTCTCAGTGCGGGATGTCGGATTCTTTTGCATAAGGGTGGGAGAGGGCGCCGACGAGCGGTTTTTACTGATGATGGCAAGTAGTAGGGAATATAGATCACAACCCAAGAACGCAGAGCATATGAGCGGGAACAGAGGCTGTAAAGAAACGCAACTTTTCGTCTGTACGACGCCATATGTAAAATAAAACTAAGCTCTTTTCACATTTTCTCCAGCTTTTTTAGAGTTGATCAGACGGCGGGTGCAACGGTTGGGTTCTGGCCATCCGATTTAGGCAGGCAAGGGTATATCGGCGAGTGGCGAGCGAGGCGCACTTGTCTTTTTTCTTTTGGCGGCTACTCGCTATCCTCGCTCCTTCTATTTTTGCTTTTTGCGTTTTGTTTTTTGCAGTTTTGGTTCTATTTTCTGTTCTTTTCGCCCTTTTTTTTTTTCTCTTCCTGTTCCTCTTCTCTTCTTTTCTGTCAGCATTTCCATATTCGCCACTCCCCCCCCTCTCTCGTCTCCCCCCTCTCTCTCGATACATCGCCACGCCATGCCACCCAACCTTGTACCACCACCGCTTCACAATATGGACGCCGATCACTTTGACGAGTCGTCTACGGCCGACAGAGGGAGCTCGCAGTCGACCCTTTTGGATAAGACGGATGACAGCAAAAGCGGCAAGAACGACGACAAGATGGGAAAGACGGACGGACGAGAATCTACGACGCTGCATCCCAAGAGCGCCTCGCCGAACCTGCATCCCGACTGGGTGTATCGCGCAAGTCACGATGTAGCAAGCCACGCAGACGGCCGCAGCCGGTCCGCCTCGCCTCTCTCGCTGCTCTCTCTCCGGTCTGCCTCGCCAGCTCTCTTTGAAGCACCTTTTTCGGCACCGTTGCCTTCTGGTGGCCTGCCCGCCGGCCTGCCCGCTCGCTTCCAGGCGCTCGTGCAGACCATCTCGGCCTCGTCGGTCTGGAAGCGGCAAAAGTCGGTGCTGCTCGTCTTTTTTGCGCAGCTGTTTGGCGCCATGATGAATCTGTTTGCGCGGCTGCTCGAGCTCGACGACAGCAGCTCGGGCCAGCCCTTCCACCCGCTGCAGCTGCTGTTTGTGCGCATGGTCGTGACGACGCTGGCCAGCTGCGCCTACATGCTCTACTACCGCGTGCCGCACTTCCCGCTGGGCCCGCGCGGCGTGCGGCGGCTGCTGGTCGTGCGCGGCCTGACCGGCTTCTTTGGCATCTTTGGCCTCTGGTACTCGATCATGTACCTGCCGCTGGCCGAGGCGACCGTGGTGACGTTTCTGTCGCCGAGCGTGACGGGCTACCTGAGCCACGTCTTTTTCCACGAGCCGTTTACGCGCACCGAGCAGGTGGCCTCCGTCATTGCCTTTGGCGGCGTCGTGCTCATCACGCGGCCCTTTGCCTCGTCGCCCGAGCAGGTGCCCGTCGTGTCGATCAACGGGACGGCCTTGGCCGATGCGGTCATCAATGCCACAGCGACGGTTTTGTCCACTGGTGGTGCTGCTGCCGCGGCTGTCCCTGTCGATGTGACGGCCGCCGCTGCTGCCGCCGCCGCTGCCTCTGCCGCGTCTGCTGCAGGATCCACGCCGTCGGTCACGACCGGCCAGCGACTCGTGGCCATTGCCGTGGCTCTGCTGGGCGTGCTGGGCGCCGCGTCGGCGTTTACGGCCATCCGGGCCATCGGCACGCGGGCGCACGCGCTCATCTCGGTCAACTACTTTTCGGCCTGGTGCACCATCGTCTCGGGCAGCGTCCTGGCGGTGGCGCCGCTGCTCGACGTGGGCCAGCCGTACCTCCAGTTTGCGTGGCCGCACACGATCCGCCAGGTGGCCTTTCTGGCGCTCATCTGCTTGTGCGGCTTCCTGACGCAGTTTCTGGCGACGCTCGGCCTCAGCCTCGAAAAGAGCAACCGCGCCATGGCCATGGCGTACACGCACATCTTGTTCGCGGCGGGCTTTGACTACTTTGTCTTTGGCCACAAGATGAGCGTCGTCAGTGTGGCGGGATGTGCTCTGGTGATTGGCGGTGCTCTTTGGGCAGCTCTGTCCAAGGGACCGCCGCCGCCGCCTGCACAGGACGGCTCGCCCGACTCTGATACAGGCTCCTCTTCTTCATTGTCTTCCACCGACGTTGAAATGGGCGTGACCAGCGAGACGGCGCCGATGCTGGATCAGGCAACGGACAACAACGACGACGATATTGACGGTCTGGACCGTCTGCATGAGAATACCGATTGGCGGTAGAATGATGGGGCATTTGATTTTGCACATGATATACATGATACCATGATAGAGCGTTTTTTTGCCTTTTCTTTTGATTTTTTTATTGATTTTTCGGTTTCTTTTTTTCCCTTTAATTTCAAGCAATACAAACGACGTACGGCGAGAGAAAATCATGTCGAAACTGATTTAAGGGAAAATGAGAATGAGAGGATGTGTGAGAGAGCATAGGAGTACATACCTTGGTACATCGCGAAAGTAGCATCACGTGATGCTATCGATAAGCTCAGCGACGCGCTTCAATTTTGGAGCTCTCTCTCTCTTTCAAGCGCGAAGCCAGCCATCTCCCTGCGGCTCCACGACCACGACTTTACGACCACACGACGACACAAAGCACGTCGACCAACCTAATTCCCCTTCTTCCTCCCCCAAAACCCATCGACAAACTCCCGCCACGATGGTGCAAATCAGCGAGGTCAAGAACAGCAACCGCGACAACCGGACATCGTCGCACACGCACATCAAGGGCCTTGGCCTGCGAAGCGATGGCACGGCGGAGGTGCAGGCATCAGGATTTGTCGGGCAGACAGCAGCACGAGAGGTGAGTGCGAGCCGGCGAAGGAAAAAAAAGAAAATTGTTTGATTGCTAACTTCTCAGGCCTGCGGCGTTGTGGTGGATCTGATCCGGGCGCACAAGATGGCGGGCCGGGGCGTGATGCTGGCGGGCGGGCCGGGCACGGGCAAGACGGCGCTGGCGCTGGCGATGAGTCAAGAGCTGGGCACCAAGATTCCGTTTTGTCCGATTGTGGGCAGCGAGGTGTACTCGACGGAGGTGAAGAAGACGGAGATGCTGATGGAGAATTTCCGGCGGGCGATTGGGCTCAAAGTGCGCGAAACCAAAGAGGTGTACGAGGGCGAGGTGACGGAGCTGACGCCGGAGGAGGCGGAGAACCCGCTGGGCGGCTACGGCAAGACGATCAGCACGCTGCTGATCGGGCTCAAGAGCGCCAAGGGCCAGAAGAAGCTGCGGCTGGACCCGAGCATCTACGAGGCGCTGCAGAAGGAGCGGGTGACGGTGGGCGATGTGATCTACATCGAGGCCAACACGGGCGCGTGCAAGCGCGTCGGCCGGTCGGACGCGTACGCGACCGAGTTTGACCTCGAGGCCGAGGAGTACGTGCCGATCCCCAAGGGCGAGGTGCACAAAAAAAAGGAAATCGTGCAGGACGTGACGCTGCACGACCTCGACATGGCCAACGCGCGGCCGCAGGGCGGGCAGGACATTATGAGCATGATGGGCCAGCTCATGAAGCCGCGCATGACCGAGATCACCGACAAGCTGCGCGCCGAGATCAACAAGGTCGTCAGCCTCTACATCGACCAGGGCGTCGCCGAGCTCGTGCCGGGCGTGCTCTTTATTGACGAGGCGCACATGCTCGACGTCGACTGCTTCACCTACCTCAACCGCGCCCTCGAGTCGCCCATCGCCCCCATCGTCGTGCTCGCCTCCAACCGCGGCATGACCACGGTCCGCGGCACCGACGATCTGGTCGCGGCCCACGGCGTCCCGCCCGACTTCCTCCAGCGCATGCTCATCGTGCCCACGCACGCCTACACCGCCGACGAGATCCGCCGCATCGTCCGTCTGCGCGCCACCACCGAGGCCACGCCCCTCTCCGACGCCGCCCTCGACAAGATCGCCGACGAGGGCGTCCGCATCAGCCTGCGCTACTGTCTGCAGCTGCTCGCGCCGGCGGCCATCCTGGCCAAGGTCAACGGCCGCAAGGAGATTGACGTGCGCGACGTCGCCGAGTGCGAGGAGCTCTTTTTGGATGCGCGGCGCAGTGCCGCCCTGCTGGAGGGCATGTCGTCGTCGCAGGGGTACATTTCGTGAAAGGAAAAGAAGAGAGTGTGAGGTGAACAAAGAGAGTGGTGTTGTCTGGGGGGGTGGGATTGACGCGTGGGAAAACAGGTCAAATGATGTGACAGGGATGGCGAACGGCGAATGGTTTATTTTTGTTCTTTTTTGTTATTTTTTTTTTTTTTTGCCTTTTTTTAATTTGTTTTTATTGTGATACTATGTTATTTTTCTTGTCATTTTTGCTGTCTTGCTTTCTAATTGATGTCCTTTTTCTCTTTTGCTCTTTTCCTCTTTTCCTCTTTTCCTCTTTTCCTCTTTCGCTCCCTTTCTCCGGTTTACTCTCTGCTTTCGCAGACCTTGCAGCCTCTTTCCATTGTGCCTGTTTATTTTTAATTCTATTCTTCCCCCATTCGGACAAAGAAACTTACGGCACCTGCAGCCACGAGCCGACATGGCACATACCCTGGCTAGGTTGCCGTATTCATTTTTCGCGCCTCGTTTTTGGTCTAGCATCTTGTCATTGTCTCTCGCCGGCCAATCTTGATCTTATTTCCCATTGTGACAAGAGCGGCAGGCCGACAGGGACAGGGCGTGATTCTGGAGTGCCGGTGATATGAACTTATTGGATGCCATATCAATCGTCAAATAAGAAAAGACAAAATCCATGTATAAATCGTACCCAGGTACCGGGTTGATCAACCATTTAGGTGTTTAGGTATTTAGGTATTTTATTTTATTCTAGTTCCATGCTATTATTATTGTTACTATTATTTCATGTGCCGCGCTCTGCCGCGATCCAAGCCACACCCGGTGTTGTTATTTTCATCTCCATTTTTTTGCACTTTGCAGGGCTTTTCTGCTATTCTTGTCCTGCACACCATGACCAGACAAGGCAGGTAGGGTGCCTACCTAGGCGTACCTAGACTCCTGCAGCCCCATTTTCTGGCAAAGTCTTGTCTTTATGCTAACATATGCTATTCTTTTGCTGTTATGTTCTGACGGCACCCTGCATGAACGCCGAAAGCAGGGTGGCGAGGTACATATGTACAAATATGTATCTTGGAGAGTGTGTATTTGATCAAGTCATTCGGGCATTTGGGCATTTGGGTTTTTGAGGGGACAGAAAAGTATCCAGGTAGATACTTTTGCCCATGGCAATCAGATGTTTAGGTGGTATTGGCAACAGACAGAGAGGGAGAGAGTGCGAGCGAGAGCGAGAGAGAGAGAGAGAAGTACAGAGTACACGAGTACTCATCGCCTCAAACAATGCCAACAAAGGCTGCATGAAAGAATACGACATGAGAAAACAACAGACGACTACCTAGGGGAAACAAAAAAAGATGGAGAAAAAAATGGATGGAAGCCAGGAAGAGACGTTACAGACTAGGCGAATATCGAAAAGAAAAAGAAAGAAGAAAGAAGAAAAAGAAAGGAAATCCTAGCACAGCCGGCCAAAAAACCAACAACCAACAGCACAAAACACACACTTTTTTTCCACGACCATCCATCTCCCCACTCGCGCCCTCCCTCCTTTTTTATTTGTGTGTTTGTGTTTGATTTGCATTCTTTTTTTGTATTGTCTGGAACAATGAGAGGGAGATCGGGGGATCGTTGATTCGCATGGGATGCTTCATTGACTAGGTAGGTCCTTTTTTTTTTGTTGGTTTTCCCCATGGACTGCCGCATTCACGCACATGCAGCAAAGAGTAAGATACATGTAGGTTGCAGCGGCTGGAGGTTGCAGCGTAGGATCAGAGAGACCAAAATGGAAGCGAAAAAAAGAAGAACAGCCCCCTTTTGTCTTTTTTATCTTTTTGTCCTTTTTTGTCCATGGCCCGTGCAAACACACACAGACCTAGGTAGATACAAAAAACGGAAACGGCAATGCAAAGCGCATGCATCCTTGTGTGAAAAGAGACCAACAGTCAACAGACAATTGCCAAGACGTCAAGCCGACCTCTTGATGTATCTTACGTTTGTCTTTGTATACATACATGCATTTTATTTTCTTGTACCTACTTCATGTGCAATACAAGATAGGTAGAGACTGTGATGTGCGTGTTGTACATGAGAGTCCATCTTCTCTTGCCCGAGGAAATCCTTTTTTTAATTTGCTCTGCCACCTTTTAGTCTTTTCATGATTGGGTTATTTTATTTTATTTATTTTTTCATTGTCATATCTCATATATTCCGTCATATCTGAGAGAGAGATATACTTGACAAAGAAAGGGAAGAACCTAGAGGGAGAAAACAGAAGAGAGAAAGAGGAAAAGCAACCGGAAACCAGAGACACGAGACGCAAAAACCAAAATACCTTTTTTGTCTTTTTTGCATCCCCCATATTATTTTATTATTTTCCTGCCGTCTTTTGCCGTCCTCGTTTTGCTCTCCCGTTTCCCCTCCCGCCCCCCTTCTTCACCCGGGCATTCACCACATTCTAAAACCATCGACCTCATCTCCCGTCCTTCAACCAAACACTCATTCTTGCGGTCCCGCGGTGGCGTGGTTTCTCCTTTTATCTCTCTCTCTCTCGGAATCTCAATCTCTCTTCGTCCCTTGGGGGCGGCCCTTTCCCATTTCTCCTTGTCTTCATCGCCGGTTTCGCTTTCCTGCATTTTCCTGCATTTTCCTTTTTTTGTTTCATTTTCTTCTGTTGTATCTTTTGTCTGTTGTATCTTTTTGTGCCTTTTTGTCTCTCTCACACACATATTCTCTCTCCTTTCCTGCCCTTTCAACTCTTTCATGCACTGCCCTTGGTTCCTGCTGCATATGTCCCAAGTTCTATATTTGAATTGCCATTTTTTGTTATTTTTATAATCCCCCCCTTTTTAAGAACAAGACAAAAATACCCATCTACCTTGTAATTCCTCGACTCTCTCATCTTCATCTCCTTCTCTCACTCGCACATACACACACACACACACTTCTTATTACACCCGATGCCCAGTTTTTGACTCACATCGACTTGGCCCTTTTCTTTTGTTTTCCTTTTTTTTTGTTTACTTCTTTCCCCCTTCCTTTTTTTGTTTTCTTTTTTCCTTTTTTATTTTCTATCCTCACCTCTTCACATGCACAACATCAGCCAGCATCAACAAGCATCACCAGCTCGTCATCTGTCAAGATATCCTCATCCTCATCGGTTGTCACCACAACCTTAACACAATCATCAACTACGGGGGCTAGATCGTCACCAATTCTTCATCGTCAACATCAACACTGTCGACATTATCAAACACTGCCCACCATGTCTCTGAAAGGCAGTCATCGACCAGAGCCACTGGTCTTGCCGACCACCGGACCTGGACCGAGTCGAAAGCGACTGCACGAGGACGATCCCGTCTGTCTGTGTCCCCGAACGCCCAAAGTACCGAGACCTCGAAACTGTGAGTACTCCTCTCGTCTGCTGCTTCATACCCCCAACTAACTAATCATGACAGCCTTTATCCTCTACCGCCAGCACCACCAGTCGCAGGTCGTGGCGGAGCATCCGGGTCTCGCCAACCCAGACATCTCCAAGATTATCGGGCGCATGTGGAAGTCGCTCAAAGACGGCGAGCGCGAGTACTGGCAGCGCCAGGCCGACCAGGAAAAGAAGAACCACAAGTCGCAGTACCCAGACTACCGCTTCCAGCCTAAAAGGGCGGGCAAGGGTGGCGGTGCAGGCGGTGCCGGCAGCCATGGTGGTAGTGGCGACGCCGACGACGAAGGCCGCGATCGCGACGGCAAGTGTCTGCGGTGCGGCGGCTACAACCCCGTTCCGTCGTCGGCGCCGCCACCGCTCTCGGCGACGTCGCAGCGGATGAGAACGCCGGCGGCATGGGGCGGCGAGGAGGATGGGCAAGGCGGTGCTGTCGGGTGGGTGGGGGGTGGCAGCAGTGGCAGCGGTGGAGGTGGAAGCAGCTCGTATGGCAACTCGTACGGCAACTACAACAACTACAGCAACGGCAACGGCAACTACGGCAGTCCGTACAGCGGTCCCTACGGAAATTACAATCCATCGTACGGCCACTCCGGTCACTCGAATCACTCAAATCACTCGGGCCATCCTGCTACGCCAATGCCTCAGCCGAGTCCTGCGTTTCGGCGGCCGCTTCCGCCGCACTATGCGGCTGGTGATCGGCGGCCGTCCCAGTCGTCGCAGCCGCCGCCCTACTCGCCGCGGCCCGACAGCTTCTCGTCGGCTCCCTCGGCTCCCTCGGCTCCATCCGTCGCGGGTCGTCTGGCTCCGCGGTCTCGCCATGGCTCGTCGGCAGCAGCAGTGACCGGCCCTCCCTCGTCTCACCCTCTCTTTTCCGCAGCCACACCCGCCTCGCCATGTATGCGTCCTCCTCCTCCTCCTCCTCCCTCTTCTCATGCTCATGCGTCCTCCTCCTCTGCTTCCTCACCGGCCGCTGGCAACTCTGCGTCTTCGCTGCCGTCGTCTCGCCTGCCGCCGCTCCCGTCCACACCGCTTTCGACCATGGCCAGCCTCTCGGCCAAAGCCCAGATGCAAGGCACGCCCTTTGACCCGTCCCTGACGCTTCCTCCTCTGGTCACGGATGTGACAAATGTGTCTGTTCGACAACAGTCCCAGTCTCGTGGCCCGTCCACCGGCCCTTGCCACCTCCCCGACAAGACGCCGCTCTCGAGCTTCCCGACCAGCATCCCCGAGGGCTTGGACGCCGACAGCCAGGCCAGCGGTGTCCGCGCCATGGTCATGAGCGTGCCGTACATGCTCAAGCTGCAGGTGCTGCAGCGCATCAGCCCGGCTCTGCCGCGGAACGCGCCCGCCTCTCGGGGGCCGATCATTGCCATTGAAGGAAAGTCGCCGGCGCTGACGGCGGCCCTGGGCGAGCTCGTCGAGAAGGCGCTTCGGGACAGCGGGAGCTGTCGACTGTCGACATGGGGCCCTCTCGATGAGCGAGAGATGTGCAAGGGGGGAGGCGAGGTGGATGTAAAGGAGAGAATGGAAGAAACAAAAGAAGCAAAGGAAACAAAAAAGGCAGGGGATGACAAGGAGCAAGAGGGGAAACAGGAAAAGGAAGGACATGGAACGGACAGTGAAGATGGTCCCTGCGACTTGGACTTGGATGCGTACATCAGCCTCATCATGGCCTGGCGTCAGACGACACGGTCCATTGTCGAGCACATATCCAAGAGGCCAGCCCATTCTGACCGTCTGGACCGTTCTCACCGTTCTGACCGTTCCGAATGTCACGGCCAACATCATGGTCTCGACAAAAAGGAAGCACCACCCGTCTCGCCCCCTTCGTCGGCCTCGTCCATGGAAGACGCTCCGGCTCACCACTCTTCTTCTGGTGCCACTGCTGGTGCCACTGCTGCGGCTGCCGTCTCTCCCTTGTCTGACCACCTCCCGAGCTCTCCTGTTGGCCCCGACGGCCCCGACGGCCCCGACGGCCTCGATAGAAAACTCCCCGTCGCCCTCCTCGCCGGCGGTTACCGTCTCGCCATCAGCGACCGCTTCGCCGTCTCCGTCCCCATCGACGACGCCTACGCCCCCGTCGCCCACTGGGAGTGGATGGCCAACCTCTGGCGGGGCATCGCCGCCCCGGATCTCGTCCTCTACGCCGACGAGCCCGCGCTGGCCAGTCCCACCGTCGACACCCGCACCATGCCGGGCGTCATGGTCGTCCATGCCGACGACGACGGCATGTCGGGTCATGATGGACGGCGGTTCGACAAGACGACCGAGCGTCGTCTCGCCTTTGAAGTCATGGAATGGATTCGGTCACGTTTTTTGGGGGATACTCGGTGATGGCAAAGAGTATACTCCGTAAATGAAAAAAGACAAAAGGGTATGAATTTGAATTTGGTATATGTCATGTGACGGTAGATATATAAAGCGAGCGAATCAAGATGAGAAAATCAAACGACAGAAAAAAGGCTGATGAGTTTGTGAATGTATGCAGTAGCACATGCAAAAAATGCAAAGAATGCAAGATGCTGTAGGGGGGGATGAGCGAGCGGATGCATCATGCAAGAGAACTTAGGTGCAGACGCGAGATGCAGGCAGCCGTAAATGGCATTTCGGGTGGCTTTTTTTTTTTTGTTTTTATTCAGCTGAATGGTTGCAAGAGGTGTGAGCGCCAGGATGCTGTGTGCATGTGTACTTGTGTAAAAAGATTGGATGCGCATTTGACACGACACCCTCTCTTTACTTCTTCTCCATGACATCCTTGGGCGGCGGCGGACGAGGCATAATGGGCTCGGGCTCGTTGGTCTTGACGACGGCACCGGGGGCAGGCATTGTGAGAGGTGGGAGAAAGAGAGAGAAGAATAGAGAGATGAGAGATGAGTTGTGAGAGGTCAAGTAGGAAAGAGAAGTTGAGAATGTTGAGGTGAGCTGTGAGCTGTGAGTTTGATGAGAGAGGGAGTTTGAGCTTGTTTGTCGAGAAAAAGAGAGAGATGATAGCCGGCTTTATATCCTTTTTGCTCTTGTGTATTGCCTCTTCTGCTTCTTCCTCATCCTTTTTTTGGGTATGCATCTTACGCGGAGGGGCTATCTGTTGGGCGGGCACCTTGAAACCGGATAGGGTGTATGAGCTGACGATTCCTGTTTGTGTCTCTTTCTTTTTTTTTTCTTTTTTTTTTTTTTTTTTTTTCCCTTCC
>JAGKRZ010000461.1:0-17185 GCA_020002355.1 Intubia oerlemansii
AAAAAAAAAAAAAAAAAAAAAAAAAAAAAAGAAAAAAAAGAAAGAAAAAAGAAATGTAAACAACCTATACAAAAAGGAGGGGAAAAGGCAAAAGAAAAAAATTCAAAAGGCATGGAAAACAAAAACAAAAACAAATAAATCATTTGCAGGGACTATATATCAGTATGCTCGGCTCCAGCAAAGATCAAGACGGAAGGAAGGAGAAGAGGGGGCTCCCCGGTGTATGTTTATTCCTTCGTGTCTTTCATCCTCTTTTTTTCAGCATGTAACAAAATTTCTCGCGGCCCCTCTCTCCCTTTAGGTTCTTTTGGGGGGGGGGGGTTCCTCTCCTCCAGTCAACCTCCCCTTCTCTCTCTACCCTCCTTACTGCAGGGAAACACCACCCAGCTGCAAGAGACGCTCGCCGACCTTGCGGTTGGCATACTCGTACGCCTTTGAGCCCTGCGGGAACGTGCCATTAGCCGCCCACAGGTCAATGAGCGGCTGCATGGGCTCCAGGTCGTGCGGCTTGAGCATATCCAGCGCCGTGGCCGTCAGCACAAAGTGGCTGAAACAGCTGTTGAGTTGCTTCTCGAGGTTGAGGTGGTAAAAGGGATCGATAAAGTGCGCCCAGTAGAGGTGCGCATAGACGCGGAACATTTGCCGGAAAATCGTCTGGCAGACATCCACAAAGTTGGACGGGAAGCCGCTGCGCTTGCCCACCCAGTCGCGTCCCGATGCTGCCGCTGCCGCCGCCGCTGACGAGCCGTCGACGCCGGCTTGCGCGCTGCTGCCGTTGGCCAGCGGTGCTCCGTTGGAAGGTCCGTTGTCGTCGCTTGCCAGCTGGTTGAGGGCGCCCGATGCGCTCGTCGACAGCGACGGGTTGATGGCGTACGAGACGCCCGAGGGCTCGGTCGGGAAGATGCGCACGTCGTCAATCTTGCCCGAGATCCAGCGCTGCATCAGCGTCATGTACTCGTACGCAGGAAGCTCGACGGGCTCCTTGCGCGCATTCAGCCAGGTAAATGAGTGGTTTCTGTGGGGTGTTAGCAGGCCGTTCACCCTCTTGTTTCTTTTCTCCGTTTCTCTTCCCTCCCCCTCTCCTCTTCCTCAACTCACAATCCTGCCGACATCCGCGGGCATGTTGTTGCGTTGCAAATGGACACGCCGTCATCCTCCTTTTCGTGAACCACACGCACAAAGTTCCACAAATTTCTGTAATGTTCGACAACTTTTTTTTGTGAGCAGAAAGAATTCGATAGAAAAAAAAACCGGCCAGAACACTCAACCTCGACTTACTTTGGTGTGCAATCCACTCGCCCGGCTCGACCGTCTTTGGCCGGGCGCTCAGCGTCATGAAGTTACCCTTGACAATGTGCTTGGCATACGAGGGGTTGAGCCACAACGGCAGTGGCCGAGGCAGCCGGTACGACACCAGCACTTCGTCGGCCGTCGGCATCACGTTGCGCGCCAGGCTGCCGGAACCGTCCATGCCGATCGTCTGTGCCAGCGAAGGCGAGTTGGGCAGCGGCGGCAGCTGCGCAATCGACGGTGCCGACTGGCTGCCGGGCAGACCAGACAGGTCGCCCGTGGTGCTGCTGCCATTGCCACCACCCATCGCGCTTCCGCTGCCCACCACACCCCCAGGACCGGCCGAGCTGATGGCCGTGCCAGGAGCTGCCGAGGAAGAAGCCGAGCCAAGGCCGGCGCCGGAGGAGGCCGACGCAGGGACAGACGAGGCGGGAGGCGTCTGGCTCGAAGTGGACGACGTGGGGCTCTTATTGCCGGTGTTGGTCGTGCGGGCAGTCGCGCCGCGGAAGCGGGCGTTTCTAGAGATGGTCAGCCGGGGAGGAAAGGGGGGAGATGGGGGGAGATTGGGGGAGGGGGGAGATGGTGGAAAGAGGGCTTTGGTGGGGGATGGTCTTATATACTTACATTCCCGAAAAGAGGTTAGACATTTTGAGAAAATAATGAAATAGTGATAGGACGGTGGTGAGAGAGAGGATATATGGGAGACGTAGGAGGTTGGTCGAGGAGGGGGGTGTAGAAGGGCGGGCGCGGGGAGCGCAACGACAGCTGGCAGACAAGGGGGATCAAAAGACGGCAGTCGAAGTAGGAAACGCGCTTTCAATGTCGTATCGTGTCGTGCGAAGTAGTCAGTCGGCGAGACGACGGCGGATTCTAAATATTCTGACGAGTCGAAGATCAAGCAATCGAACAATCGTGAGGTGGAGGAATCGACGGAGTCGTGGTGAAGCTCAATGGCAAGATCTGGCCGGTGGGGGGGAAACCAAAAGGGATGCAGCAGACGGCAAGAAATGACGAGAGTACCAGATACGCCTGGATATCGAGATCGATAAGCCGAAAAAAAGGGACAAACAGGCACGAAGCAAGGCGATGGGCAAAAGAAAACGTGCAGCGACGTCGAGAGCTGGTCAAAAAGTCCAAGAATCGAGCAGAACAAGTCCCGGGTCGAGATTCGAAACAGAAAAGGGGAAGGAGCACAGGCCAACGGGCGGTGAGGCGGGGGGGGAGTGGAGAGCAGTTGTTGCGCTTTCTGGCCCTGGTTTAGGCTTTTGGATCTGGCGCTGTTGCTGTCTTGTTGTCTACTCTATCTGCTTTTGGTGGCTGCAGTAGCGGCCGGCAGCACTAGACCCCCCTGCAAGAGTGCTGTATATGCACTGTTACGATAAGATACCGCGGGGGAAGAAGCATATGCAGGCATTGGGGAAGCGGAAACAGCAGCTACATACAAAAAAGTGGGGTGGTGGCAGTCAAGGGTCAGCCAAAACGTCTCAAAAACGGGCTGCTAGGGGCTCCTCCTAGGGAGTTTGTAGTGACTGTTGGGCGTGCTAGGGGCCAGGTGCATTCTATTCTGCAAAGGCGACCTAATAAAGGCGACAGCTACGACGCACTACGACCCCATCGAATGGCAGCTGTCGGTTGCAGCGTCCTCACACAGCAGCGCAGCAATGATGCAATGTTCTGGGAATGGGGAAAATGGATGGAGCGGGCGATAGAAAGGAAATAATCAATCGGAAGTATTTGCTAAGAGTTTCCTCGAGAATTGAGCAGAAAAACGTGCATTTACAGAGCAGGCTGAACATTGTTCACGTGACCGCACGCCAAACGCGTTTTAGCACGGGCGTCTGTCGACTTGCGATTTTTGGGGCTTTGCCTTTTTGACCTCTTTTTACAGCCACCAACGCGCAAAGCCAGCAGCAAAGCAGCAAAGCAGCATCGCATTTCTTTTGCGGCACCGCATCCTCACCTCCCATTGCCTCCATCGCACTGCATCATTGGCAATCGCACACCATGTCCGACTCGGAAGACGGCCCCATTGAGTCGCCGCCGGCTATGGCTGCGGATGTCGACCATGTGGATGACGAGGATGACATTGCCATGGGCAGCGGCGACGACCTGTTTGGCGACGGCGGCAGCGACATGGGCGATGTTGTGGGCGGCGATGCAGGCGACGACGCTGGCGGCGAAGGCGGCGGCGTCGACGACGACGATGAGGGCAAGCTGTCGGAGCCCGATGTGAGCGACCGCGACCTGCTGTCGGATGTCGACGAGGAGGACTACGCGCGTCGCCGACGCGACAAGCCGGCGCGGACAAGGGAGGAGGTTGTGATGGACGCGGATCTGTTTCGCCACCGCACTCCCAAGCCATCGAGCGGGACGGTAAGTGAGATTTGATGATTGGTGCTCTCCGACTCTTCTCTAACATGCTCCTCTTTCTCTCCCCCAGCTGCAAACACTGCGCGTCCCCCCCTTTATCAAGATCAACCCCGAAGAGTACCGCCCCGAGTCGTTTGTGCCGACCGAGTTTGACCTCGACAACTCGCTGAGCAAGAACCCGCACTCGGTGGTGCGGTACCGGCGCGACCCGGCCAAGCCCGACGTCCTCCAGAGCAACGCGGCGCTCTACCGCTGGAGCGACGGGTCGATGACGATTGCCGTGGGCGACGAGCACTTTGAGGTGCTGACCAAGGGCCTGGCGCCCAGCGCCGACAAGCCGTACCAGGGCCTGCAGGACGCGCACTACTACGCCGCCGCCGCCCACCTCAGCAGCAGCCTCCTGCTCACCGTCGGCCACGTCACCGAGCAGTACAGCGTGCGCGCCAACCGCACCGTGGCCGACGACGCCCTCAAGCGCCTCACCGACCGTCTGCAGGCCGCCGCCAAGTCGTCCAACCAGGGCGGCGCCAACATGATCATCCGCACCATGCGCGACCCGGAGCTGGCCAAGAAGGAGGCCGAGCTGGCCGAGAAGGAGCGCGAGCGGGCGCGTCGTCGGCGCGAAAACGCGGCAGCGCGTATGGACGGCGGTGCGGGAGGCGGCGGCGGTGGTGGCGCCCGCTCTGGATGGGGTGGTTTGTCGGTGGGCGACCTGGAAGGTACGGGCCGTCGCAGTGGAGGTGGTGGCAGCCGTCGCAAGAGCGGCGCATCGAGGCCCAAGCGCCGTCGTGATGAGTACGATTCCGACGACGATCTGCCCTCGGGCACACGGCGCAACGACGACTACGACAAGGACGATGGCTTCATTGCCCCCAGCGACGACGACGAGTCGGACGAAGACGCGGCCGGTGATGACGACGATGAAGAAGAGCTGCTGGACGACGACGACGAGGATGACGACGATGACCGTGGCAAGCGCGGCTCGTCACACCGGGCCAAGCGGCAGAGGACGGCCGAGGTCGAAGACGACGACGACGATGAAGACGACATGCCAACATCGCGACGCAATCGTCGTCACGTTGTCTCCGACGATGACGAGGAGTAAAGAGAGACAGAGTCACATGTGGCTTTTCTCTTGTGTACTTTTGTCGAGTGGCTATGTTTTCGTCACTTGTTTCCCTGATTTTTTTCCCCGTTCTTTCTTTCGGCATTGAATCTCTCTTTTGACTCATTTACGCGGGTGTTTACGGCTTAATTTTATTTTATCTTTATTTGTTTCTGATTTCATTGCAATGGAACTTTTTGTCTGGTATAATATCAAAAAAAGATGGGAGATAGTCATGGGGATGCATATTGGGCGTTTTACAAAAAAAGAAGAAACCAGGTATATCAATAAGAAGCCGTTTCTGGCAGTTCTGGCAGTGCGAATAGAAGACAGATAAACGCTAAATTGATATATGCACTGCGTCATGCGGCTTATCGCTTCTTATCGGCAAATGTGAGGGGTGGCAGGCGCAACTGAGACCGCCGCCGACAAAGGAAAGAGCGATACGCCACAGTGAGTCACGTTCAACGTTGGAGATAAGAAGCAAACGACGACGTCAATACAAATCAATACCAAAAGGCGACAATATCACAACAATCTACTAGAAGCACAGAAGCATACAACTTCACACGATTGCTCACAGATAGCACATCTATTGATCGACGAGACGACGTGGGACGACGGCGCCACCAGCGACTGCCCCACACTCGACACTGAGCTTTTGAAAAAAAGAGAAAAAAAATAAAGAACTGCAAAGAAACAAGAACAAAACAAAAAAGAAAAAAAGACAGACAGACTGTTCACAACGACACGCGCAGACGACAGCGGCATCATGGCAGAACTCGTGGAGAACACGGCCAAGCTTCAGCTGGACGAGGAGACGGGCGAGATGGTCTCCAAGGGCGAGCTCAAGAAGCGCATGAAGAAGCGCGAGAAGGCGGCGGCGACAGCGCGGGCGCGGGCCGAGAAGGAGAAGCAGGAGAAGGAGGGCGGGGAGAAGCCAAAAGAAACCAAGGCCAAGGCGCCGGCCAAGGTCGAGGAGGCACCCATTGACCCTCAAAACATGTTCAAGGTCGGCTTCCTCGACGAGGTCTTCCGCATCCGGCCCATGAAGCCCGTGCGCACGCGCTTCCCCCCCGAACCCAACGGCTTCCTGCACATTGGCCACGCCAAGGCGATCGCCGTCAACTTTGGCTTTGCCAAGTACCACGGCGGCAACTGCAACCTGCGCTACGACGACACCAACCCCGAGGCCGAGGAGCAGGTCTACTTTGACGCCATCCTCGACATGGTGCGCTGGCTCGGCTTCTCGCCCGAGCGCATCACCTACTCGTCCGACAACTTTGACGAGCTCTACCGCCGCGCCGAGCAGCTCGTCGAGGCCGGTCTCGCCTACATGTGCACGTGCACCGACACCGAGATCAAGGACCAGCGCGGCGGCGGCGAGGGCCGTCCGCGGTACCGCTGCAAGCACGCCGAGCAGACGGTCGACTACAACCTGACCGAGTTCCGCGCCATGCGCGACGGCAAGTACAAGCCGCAGGAAGCGTTCTTGCGCATGAAGCAGGGTATGTTGGGTGGTGGAGGATGCCTTTCGTTGCATTGAAGAGTCTATGCTAACCTTTCAGAGTACGTCACGTGACCCAGTTTGCCATCCTTTCAGTCAACTTCCCTCCTTCTAACAACCTCAGTATCACAGATGGCAACCCCCAGATGTGGGATCTGGCGGCATACCGTATTATCGAGACGCCTCACTTCCGCACAGGCAAGAAGTGGCGCATCTACCCGACCTACGACTTTACGCACTGTCTGTGTGATTCTTTCGAGGGCATTGTAAGTGGATGTTGTTGATTCTGATACTTTGTGTTTGATTATTTGATTATTGCATGATATCTAACAGTCTAGACGCACTCCCTTTGCACATTAGAATTTGGTAGGTGTCTCCCTCTTATCGTTGGATGACTTCCCCCCTCCCCCCCAACCCCTCCTCGTCCTAACCTTCCCCTCCTCCCCCAGTTCTGAGCCGTGTCAGCTACGAATGGCTGAACCACACGCTGGGCGTCTACGAGCCAATGCAGCGCGAGTATGGCCGTCTCTCTATCTCGGGCACAGTCCTGTCGAAGCGCAAGATCCTCAAGCTCGTCGACACGGGCATTGTGCGCGGCTGGGACGACCCGCGTCTGTACACGCTGATTGGCATCAAGCGTCGCGGCGTGCCGCCCGGCGCCATTCTCGAGTTTGTCAATGAGCTGGGCGTGACGACGTCCAACGCCGTGATTGACATCAAGCGCTTTGAGCACTCGGTGCGCAAGTACCTGGAGCGCACGGTGCCGCGTCTCATGCTGGTGCTGGACCCGGTGCCGGTGGTGCTGGAGAACGCGGCAGAGCTCGGCCTCGTGGACGCCGACGGCAAGGGCAAGGAGCCGCTGTCGTTCCCGTTCAACCCCAAGGACGCCTCGGTGGGCTCGCACGACGTGCAGCTCGCGTCGACCATCTACATTGACCGCAGCGATTTCCGCGAGGAGGCGGACCCGTCCTTTTTCCGGCTGGCGCCCGGCAAGACGGTCGGCCTGATGCAGGTGCCGTACCCCATCCGGGCGGTCTCGTACACCAAGGACGAGACGACGGGAAAGGTGACGGAGATCCGCGCCGTGCTGGACAAGGAGGCGGCCGACAGCGGCAAGAAGCAAAAGACGTACATCCAGTGGGTGCCGCCCGTGTCGAGCGGGTCGCGGCGCGCCGAGGTGCGCGTGCACAATGCGCTCTTCAAGTCGGACAACCCCAACGACGCCGAGGGCGGCTTCCTCAAGGACATCAACCCGGAGAGCGAGGTCATCTACCCGGACGCGCTGGTCGAGAGCGGTTTCGACGAGGTGCGCCGGCGCGCGCCCTGGCCCGAGGCGGCCGGTGAGAGCGCGATCGGCGAGGGCGGTCCCGAGAGCGTTCGGTTCCAGGGCATCCGCGTGGCCTACTTTGCCATGGACAAGGACACGACCGACGACAAGATTGTCCTCAACCGGATTGTCGCCCTCAAGGAGGATGTTGGCAAGAAGTAAAAAAATGGTGGAGAGAGTGATATGAGGCGTAAGGAGTACTCTGTAGATGTTACGAAGGGGTTGGGGGGGCAGTGTCACGATCACACCATCGTTCACGACGGTCGTTTTTTTTTTTTTTTCAATAGTCATCATTAGCTATACATTTGAGTTTTGAGGAGCTTTCTTGGTCTATCTCTTATCGGAAGCTCTGAACGATGCGGAGCCAGGCATGACACAGCCATCGATTGCCTTGGAATCGTGGGTGTTGGATCCCTTGCAATCGCCAGTTGTCGATGACGCGTATCGGCCTCCCCTCGCGATGCGCCTCGTTGCCCAGACCATGGGCTTCCGGCGCCGGTGGAACGTTGAGAGGCTCTCGTATGCCATCGTCATCGTCGTCGTCCTCATCATCGTCCTCATCATCGTCCTCGTCCTCGTCATCGCCATCGTAATCGCCATCGTCCTCGTAATCGCCATCGTCCTCGCTGTCGTCCTCGTCATCAACATAGACATGGACATCGGCATACTCGACATGTTCGACGGTAACATCGTCGGAATTGCTATCATGGCTCCCTGCATGAGAAGGAACTGCTCTATTAGAGCTGCCGCGGGAGTGTGCTGTGGAACTGTTGTGGCTAGAATTTCTTGGTGAACGAGAGGAAGGTGTCATGACAAGAGTGCTGCTGCCTGTGGCGAAGGCGCTGTCGTCGGCATCGGGCGTGGCAATCACTCGGCCCATACCATCACTGTCATGACCGTCGTCGTCGTCGTCGTCGTCGTCGTCGTCGTCGTCGTCGTCGTCGTCGTCCTCGTCGTCAGCGTCGTTGTTCTCGTCGTCGTCGTCGTCATCATCCTTGTCCTCATCATCCGCATAGTCCGGGTCCTCCCGCCAATTGTAAAGTGTAGGGCGCCACCATCTCAAATTATACAGCTCAAACCAGGCAGCGTTGAACAGCGTCGTTATGCGCTCGAAGCGCTGATCGGTGGTGGCTTGTATCAGCTGCGACTCTTCGACAGCTGTCCGGAGTCTGATTTTTTCGGAAAAGGTTGAGTACGGGACACATGGGATATGTATGCCGGTGTCGGCGGCGTACTTTTCCATGTCTTTGACATATTGCCGATACTCGCTCGGCAGGTTCTTTATCCTCAGGTCCACCATGCGCCGGGCGACGTCCAAGTACCACGTGTGCGCGTCGCGGCGGCCCTGGAGGTGGAAATCCTTGATCTCGGCCATTTCCTTGCGGATCTCGTCGGCCTCTCGCGCCAGCTTGCGCGCTTCACGATAAAGCTCGCTCACCGGCCTGGTCGGTCGACGTGCCCACAGATCCCGCTCATCCTGCGAAATGCTCGGATCGTGCTGCATGCCCTGCCGCCTCTTGGCCTCCATGATTTCCACAAACAGCTCGTGGATCATCAGCTCGCGGCGTTGCACCCTGCGCACGTCTCCGCGCAGCGAGATTTCGTCCCAGTAAAAGTCGTCTCTTTCTCTGTGCTCAAAAACGCGCCGAAGGTAGGAAAAGAAGGAGACGAACGGGTCGTGGGTTTTGGTGATGGCCATGGTCACATGGTAGAACTGGAGGGCCTCGGCCTCGTGGATGTCCGTGTAGGGATAGTCTCTATCCATGCTGGAAAAGTCGATCGAGGAGAATTTGAGGTTATACTTGTAGCGTGCCGTCGCCAAAAAGTCGACCAGGAACTCGCCGTCCATTTTGCCGCGGCGGCCGAGGATGCCCGTGTGATGGCGGATCGTGGGACACTGCGGGTCGATGGGCAGTGGTTGGTGCTCGCGACAAGCGTCGCAGGCGTAAATATGCCGGAGGATGCCATTCATATCAAAGACGCGGTTGCAGCCAGGCAGGCGCATGCCCTTGTAGTCGTTGCATCCTGGCTGGGGGTCGGAGTCCTCGTGCTTGACGCTGTGCACATGGTAGACCTCTGGATTGTAATCAAGGGTCTCGTAGCACCGTAGAATGTAAAAGTCTGTGCGGGAACGTGAAAGCCAGTCGACGTTTTCCGTTGATATAGGGAAATGCGGCAGGTCTATCTCTGGTTGCTGCTCCGAAATGATCGTTGGGACATCCATGATGAATAGGGTATTCTGGGGGGCGTTCGACAAGAAGTTGCTTGAACAGTAAATGTTTCGGAGATGAAATATTGGCACGAAAAACTTGAAAAGAGTTTCTTTGGATGTTGAAAAATGGGCAGAGACGGCTAATTATAGTTTTTTTCTCAAGACTGCGATCGGATCCGTGGTGATCGGTTGACCATACTTTGTCTACCTGTCTAGGACGACGCCATCAAATACAACTGATCGCACTTATTGCTTAGCCCCTACTAGTTTTCACGCCGTCGACTCAGCTCTTTCGAGTTCGCACACGCGGTGTTTTCTTCCTGCTTTGTTATTTGAATGTCAAAAACAAGCATTTTCCAACTCTCCAGATTGGTGTTCTGGAAACAGATTTCTTTCTGTCAACTACCAAAGTCATCGTGGAATAAGGAAAAAAAAAAACAACTTGACGCATCAACACTGAATATTTCTTTGTTTCGTTCATTCTTTTGTATGGGTATGTACCTAGTTGCCTTGTTAGGTATTCGGGTCATCGACAGAGCTGAAATGTCAGGCTTTGACGATGCACGCATACGGATAATCGTTTATATATACGATAGCTTCTTGCGCTGTTATGCCGTGTAGGTAGGTATTCGGAAGATGTATACAGATATTTTTATATATATGGGCCTGGCTGTATTTGAAGATACAGCAGAATTTAAAATATTACGAGACTTTTTTCTACCATTTTACAACTTTCGTGACGACTTGGCTCCCGATCGTTGGAGTGTGTGTCGTTGAAATTGGCGATCCTTGGATCTGGCGTTGCTCCACTTTTAGCCGCTAACCTACCGTTAAATGGCCTAATTAGGAATAGCGTCAAGCTATACTCGATCTCAGCCACCTTTGGCACTGTTTTTCAGATGGGCACGAACCTTACTAATATTTCATCTGCTGCTATGACTGTTAATGTTTACCGTGCACAAATACCTAGATACCTAGATTGTATTTTTTTGTCGTCCATTCCAAGCATTCTCATTTTCTTTCTTCGAGACATGGACACCACCACCAGTTCTATGCCCATAGGCCGAGGATCCCGTCGAGTTAACAATATGCAAAGCAAAGGTACCTCTAGGTGAAAAGTAGGCAATATGTAGGTCTATCTCATAACGGATTATTTATTAGTATTCAACGGCTAATATGTTCTTATAATGCTGGAATGTGCATGATGAACGCTGTCAAATCGCTGAGATAGATGCAATGATATAGTCGAACAGAAAAAAAAAACGAAAAAAAGAAGGAAAGAAAGAAAGTGCAAAAACGAGACATGATAGAAACCCCCATTAAAACTCCAGCTTTCTCACGACAACTTTTTCACCTCAACCATAACGCGGCATTTGAGCTGGCATCTTTTCAGCCATTCTTGCCGACGGCACGCCCTGCGCAGCACCATCCTGCGGAATCGGCACGACACTTTCGGACATGCCGCGAGCATTGGCCTCGGCGAGAGGTACCATGACATAGCCGCGCTGGCGCATGTCCTGGAGGAGATGGGTGGTGATGGCGTCGGACTTGCGGTTGCGGTTGTGGCGGTGGGTGTCGACGCAGGCCCAGACAAAGAGGGCAAAGTGGGTGACGAGACCGATGCCCTGGATGATGGTGGCGACCATGTCGAGGGCATAGCGGCGGGGCTTGTCCTTCCAGAGCTTATTGACAAAGGCGTCCTGGTCGGCGCAGTCGTCAAAGTCGGGCGTGCAGTCGCGGAGGGCCTGCAGGTTGGTCGGCAGGGGTCCCGAGTTGGGGAAATCCGAGGCCGTGGTGGGAAAGAAGGGGACGATGGTGGTCGGTGGGTCGTCAAAGATGGGATCGAAGAAGGAGGACGTGAAACCGTTGCCAAACTCGTCGTTAGGGTCGTCTCCAAAGTCGTCACCAGAATCGCCACCGAAATCGCCATCACCACTAAAATCATCAGGCGACAACGACGATGGAGGCACCTCGTCAAAGGGATCGGCCGAGACGATGTTGGCAGCAGAAGTGTCCAGAGTGTCGCGACGGCGGCGGGGGATGGTCGGTGCTGGCGTGATGGGCGGCGCCACCGTGTTGACAGTCGACGTCGTCGTCGGAATCACAACCGCACTACCAGCATCCGTCGTCGTGGCTTCCGCCGCCACAGCATCGTCGATCGAGGCCGTGCGCTTGTGGAAATGGCCGTCGTCGCCGCCGACATAGGATCCAAAGGCATAGGTCACCTCGTAGACCCAGGTGCCGTTTGGCGCGAGCGTGTACTGGCCGTTGACCTGGCCGCCATAGCTGGGATCGCCGAGGGTGCCGTCGTTGCCAAAGTAGGAGACGGAGGTGACGGCAAAGATGCAGACGAGCAGCGTGCCGAGAAACGCCAGCCAGGTGACGAGGTCGATGCCGACCGAGACGCCCGGGTGCGGCGGGCGGTTGGGCCGCGAGAGAAGGAGCGTGAGCACGTAGGCCGCGCCGTAGATAAACGAGATGCCGAGCGGGATCACGGCAAACGGCAGGACAAACGTGTCGGTAAAATCAAACCACGACGACTGGCTGTACGCCTGCTGGCCCGCCACCGTCGACGCCGCAATGCAGCCAATGGCCACCAGGTCCAGCACCATCATCAGCCCGCGCAGGCCGAGCTTGATCGGCCAGTGGGCCTCGCTGCCGGCCATGCGCTGGGCAAACGTCTTGGGCGCGTTGTCGGCCGCTGCCTCGTTGGCCGTTGCCTCGGCGGCGGCCGTGGCTTCTGGTGCAAAGGAGACTGTCCGCGCGGCAGCGGCGGCGTTTTGGTTTTCGTTTTCGCCAGGGGTTCCCTGCGCCTGTCCTTGTGCTGCTGCTTCGGGAATGAAGAGGGTGTTGTCCACGGCCATGGGATTGACGCTGCGTTGTGGTGCAGGGACGTCGGGCATGAGATCGGGTTGGTCAAACAAGGGCTGAGCCGGTGGCGTAGAAGGTCCTGGCGACGGCGTGAAAGACGGCCCAGCCAGGAACGGATCTTGTGGTGCTGGCGACCGAGACTGAGACCGAGAAGGCGATCGTGAAGCCACGGCCATGGGCGGCGCTGGTACTGGCATGGCCGGTGCCGGGCTGGGTGGTGCCCGCACGCTCCGTGAAGATCCAGGGCGGGACATGGTGAAGTAGAGGAAGGGATGGGAGTAATACAGAGAAAGACCGAGAGATAAAAAAGGACAATTGTAAAACGAGCGACTGAAAACGACAACGAACAAAAAAAAAACGAAGGACTGCTCGTTTGGAAAGAAGAAGAGATTGAACGCTCTTTCAAAAGAGTCATGAAAAAAAAAAAGGACGACACGGGAATAAAATATGGAAAATTGCACTCTTTCCTTGGCTTTTCTTGGCATTGCCGCTGGTGCCTGGCCAGAATAGGTATATGGGGTTTTCTTATTAGGTAGCGAGAAGTCCACGGAGTGCTTTCCATGGGAAAAAGCTTCTTTTTTGGAATCCATTTTTCTATTTGTTTATTTTCACTACATCATAACGCGTCTTGGAAGCGGGATTCGCCAGCATTTTGCCCTGCTTTCCGTCCGGCCAGACTGCAGATAGACAGGAGCAAAAGAAACAAAAGAGGGAGGAGCCCTCCTTGCATAGGTGTGCAAAACTTTATTGCTCCTGATTCTCTGCGTGAAGTACTCGTACTCTGTACTTGTTCGTGCAGACCACAAGATTGGATGACACTAGCTTGAATGTAGATTAGCGTGATTTTTATTTTTAATTCTAAAAGTACTGATACATCTGGCGCCGTTCTTTTGCCCTGTTTTTAAGCTTGTTTTGCGTGAGAGCCTTGTATGCTACATGTGAGTACATGTCAGTGCCACTCTCCACAACGCCACACGCTTTCTGACCAATCGCCTGAATGCCGACGGACTTCCTATTCTGGCAAGCAGGGCGACGGCCTAACCGCGACAAGTACCTTTTTTCTCCGTCGCGCGCGCGGTCAGATACTTCTTTCTTACTCCATACGGAGTATGCATCTCCTTGGCATCTCCTTGACAAATTCATGCAGCTCAATGCAGAGTCGGACAATCTTGTTTGCGAGTATATATGCGTACTCCGTATGGCATACAGTTCAGCCTCCTTTGCAACAACAGATAAAAATAAACTTTAAGGGAAAGGTTTTTTTCGCAGTAGAGTATTCTCTGCCCTCCGGCCAGTCGCCACGGAAGAAGCCGCATGGCAGGCCCGTCTTTCCAGAGAAATTTGTTATTGCCGTATCTCGCATGAGCCAGAATGGAGACCTCGTTTGATTTTTGCGGGACGGTAATGACAATAGAGTTTATGGAGTAAAAGGGGCACGGTCTCTCGCCTGATTAGCCCGATGGAGGCAAAGGTCACAAGGCAGTTGTCGTCTCATTGCCTGTTTACAACGACGAGGTCTGCCGTTTTCTTTCTTTCTTTCTTTCTTTCTTTCTTTTTTTTTTTTTTTGCGCCACAGTGTCACTTGGCAGGGGCAGGCCACGGTAAAGAGCTTATTTTATAAAGCTAATGCATCCTTTGTCATGCCAAGAACCAGTGAGCTACGTAGGTAAAGATCCCTTCTCTTTGTAAAAGGCGTTTCTGTTTGCTGTTATGGAACTCATACTAATTCTCGTAGAGAAATACAAGAGATCGGGTACATCGCCCTACGAAATAACAAGTATCACCGCTACCTATACGCAAAGCAGTCTATTGAAAACAGGATAGAGCACCAAGTCCGCAATGCAAAAAGATAAATCAATAAATAGAGAGTCTATAAACGCCTGCTTATGCTTCTTTTTCCCAGAATGCTCCCGTCCATGGTATCATGTTTTTTTGCTTTCTTCCTTTTCTTCCTTTTTCTTTTATAGCACCTCACCGACCTCGATGAGTTCCAGGGCCTCGACGATCAGCTCGTCGACCGTCTTCTTGTCGGCCTCGACCTGGCCGTCGGCGAGTCCGACCTGGGCGGCAAAGACCTGTCCCCAGGTGGAGGCAAAGGCCGGCGCCGAGACGTCCCAGGTGGCCACGCGGCTGCGGCCAAACTGCAGACGGCCCTCGTCGACGACGCTGGTGACGCCCTTGCCCAGGATGCCGCAGGGGACAAAGCGTCGCCACGGGTTGCTCTCCTCGGCCCGCTGCGCATCGGCGGGCGTCGCCTGCAAAATCTCGCGGGCCCTTGTGGTGGGTGTCGTGAGATTGACCGAGACGCCGAGCGCGCTGATATTGCGCCGCAGATGCACACCCAGCGCGGCTATTTTGCGCTCCTCGGGTTCGGCCGTCTCTTCGCCTCCTTCTCCCGGCGACTGCACCCACAACCCCGGGTCCGCCGTCGTGTAGGCCGACAGGCGGAACCGCTTGTGCAGCGTCGCCGCCGTCGTCGTCTCGAGCAGCCGGCTGTACGCCCGGACGGTCAGCGGACTCGTCTCGCCGCTGCTCCGCTGCGTCAGGTAGGGCGCCTTGATGTCCATGACGGGCCACAGCACCACCTGGCCGGGGCCGTGGTACGTGGTCAGGCCGCCGCGCAGCGTGCTGACGAGGTCGGGGCGGGGCGTCTCGTCGTCGGCATCTTTGTTATTGTCGCTGGTCACGCGCAGCGGCGCTTGCAGCCGCTCGCGCTCGGTCTCGGACAGGTCGGATGCATCTTGCCGCCGGCCGAGCGTAAAGGTGGGTGTCGGAGTGAAAGAAATCAGGGTCGGCGGCGGGGCTTCGCTGTCAAGGTAGGCCGGTGTCGAGGGGGAAGAAGAGGCAAACTCTTTGGCTTTTAGAAACTGGCGGCGCACAACTTCCTGCACGGCCGCCGCGATACGGTAGGAAGGGTAGATGCCTTCCGACGGGAGCGCAGGAAGCTGCACAAGGCGGAGGCGCATGGTAGGAGAGGTAGTGTTGTGGAAAGTGTGGTTGTGGAGGGAGAAGAGCGATGACGTTGACTGAGACTTTTGGCTGGAAAGCTCCAGATGAAGACTGGTGGTAGTGTGTATATCATATTTAATGCTATTTTGGCTAATGGCGCTGCACTACCACTTAAGGTGGGGTCGTGAGATTTCATCATGGGAAATGACCAATTTCGCTGTCGGTTATTTTCTATCATTGCCTATTTGTTATATTGTCCGACAGACTTTGAATTATTTATTTATATTTTTGCCCTTATACTCCTCTACAAGCTAAACTCGAGACGGTTGCCGGCGTAGTCGCGCGCAAAAAAGCGCGTAGGATACTCGACGCCCTTGGAGCCTTGGTAGATACGAAAAGAATAAAGAGTCAGCGATGCAACTTCTTTTGGCTACTCGTTCAGTATAGGTTTCTCACCTGACGACTCGCCGCCTGGCTCGTCACAGGCGCGCGGCGCGCCGAGCCCGCCTTCCTTGTAGTGCGCCCAGATGCGCTTCTGCAGAGCCAGCAGGGCGTCGGCCGAGGGCAGCTTGAAGCAGATGTGGCGCGAGGCGGCGAGGGCGTCGCCTTCAAAATCCGAGTCGCGGCCGAAGCCGACGTGGATCTGCTGCTCAGGGCCACCGGCTGAGACAGAGCTGCCGCCAATGTTGAACCAGGCCAGCGTGTTGCGCTGCAGGACGGGCGACGGCGTGTCGATCAGGCCGAGCGTGCCGGCGTAAAAGGCGCGGGCCGCATCGAACGTGTCGCGCGGGACGACAATATTCACGTGCGCAATGCCAGCAATGAGGGACATGGTGACGGAAAAGTGTGGTGAGGCGGTGGAGTGGTGAGGTGAAGGTCAAGTTGGTAATGTCCGTCGAGTGTCCGTCGAGTGCTCTCGTTTTATCGTGGAGTGTCAGCCTATGGCGTATCGGAGACTGTCTTCCGGCCGTCTCGTGATTGACTGGGCTTTGCAGACTGTGCGCGTCGCAGTCGCAGAACTAGACCGTCTGGGCGTGGGGAACAACGAACTGCAGAACTGGAGAACTGGAGAATGTGTGAAAAATAGAGTAGCCGACGCGGGGAAAGATGGCGATCCAATGATGGCACCGTTTGCAAGCGACATCGGCCGTGTCACGGACAGCTGAGAAAATGGCACCGTCGGCAGCACAACAACGGCTCACCATCCATCGCGATGAAATGTTGTTGTGAAAAGTGCTCATTCGAAACAAGTGTCAGTCAAAGTCAACTCTTTTTGTTTGGCTGCTTAAGCACCTTGCTTAGGTGTGCATCAAAGGGCCGAGATTGACGCAGTACGAGTGCTGGTCACCGCATGTCTGCGATGAATTCATTCAAAGGCGTTGTTTGATGGCATACTGGCAGTGGACAACAGCCATACACTTTTCATGTACAAATGAAGCTTATTGGAAACCAGAAAAGAGGACGCGACACGATGCAGTGGGGTGTGGCCTGGAGGTGTATTCAAATTAGGAAGGAACGCAGACTCGCGCCTGCCATTTGAACGAGGGACCAAAA
>JAGKRZ010000462.1:0-17125 GCA_020002355.1 Intubia oerlemansii
GACACATGCCAGGAAACTGTACTTATTTTTTGAAAATAATTTTTCTGCCTCTTTGTTTCTCACAAAGTTTTATTTTTATTATTTTTTCCCCATCTAACCCCATCTAACCCCATCTAACCCCATCTAACCCCATCTAACCCCATCTAACCCCATCTAACCCCATCTAACCCCATCTAACCCCATTTAAGCGATACTTTAGTATCGAACTAATAGTAATAAAAAAGAGTATCTTATTAAATAGAAAGGCTATATAAATAAAGAAAACATATAGGAGCTAGAACAGAACCTTAGGAATATAAAACAGACTATTAAGGATTATTAAGCCTAGCAGCAAGAATTACGTCTTAACCCGCGACGGGCGGAACGTTTTTAGTAGCGGCTAGGATTTCCTTAAGGACCTAGGCCTTTTTAACAGTTTTAACGGTAGCCTCGGCGGCTTTACGCGCTTCTTACTCTGCTCGCTCCTTTATATTTAACTTGTCTAGGGTATTAAGACCCTCTTATAGTATCTTTAGACCTTATAAACGGACAGACTTTTATAGACAGTAAGCACGTAATAGCCGAGTAGACGCTTTATAGGCTCGTGTTTAAGCTTTATTAGCCTGAGCTTAAGCTGCCTTTAAGGCAGTAGCAGCGTTATCCTCCGCCCGCGCGAGACAACGATATTTAATAGTAAGGCGTTTATTTATACGCGTTAATACGTAGGTACAATAAAAAAACAACTAAACAACTTACTAAAATTTATTAAGACACCTTTATTATCATACTTCGTGTTAACACAGACATAAACTTAACAACAACATACACGGGATATTAACTCGGGTGCCTAAATATAGTTTTTATAAAAACAAGAACACCAGGAACAAGGTATAACTTTAAAACTTAAAAAGTTAAAGACGGTTAAAAGAGCTTATTAACGGAAAAAAAAACTATTAACGCTAAAACGCTTCTTAACCCAACCTATTATAATAAAAGCCGGTATAAAAAAGACTTACTAAACTAATTAAATTAGGAAAAAGAAAAAAATACGACGGCTATATATATAGTTGTTAAAACATTAACTTTAAAAGGAGGAGGATTATATTATAATTCTTACTTAATACGGCTATACAGGAGGCCGGGTAGTAAAGAACAGTAAAATTTAAGAAGTAAATTATAAGCTAAGTAGTATAAAGTTAGGCCAGTATAAGTTAAATAGCTTAACTAATAAAAGTAAAAATTATATAAGATTATAAAAAGAAGATTATATAGGATTATATAAATTATATAAAATTATAAAAAAAAGATTATACAAAATTATATAAATTATACAGGATTATAAAAAGAAAATTATACAGGATTATATAAATTATATAAGATTATAAAAAGAAGATTATACAAGATTATATAAATTATATAGGATTATAGGAAAAAGATTATACAAGAATAATCTCCCCAAGTATATAGGACTAAGAATCTTCTTAAATTAACTAGAGAGATACTTAGTCGTTACAGCTTGTCTAAAATATAAACCTACATAAACTTGTATTCCTGCGTCCCTTATTGACTACGAGCTATCCCGCTTACTGTCCTTATCTACTATTCCCTTAGCACCACGATACACGACTCTCGAGATTTTCCGAATATAAACCCTTTTAGACTGATTACTTAAGCGAAGTATACTCTTCGGCGAACCCTCGACTAGAAGCTATTGACTTTATAAAGGCTTCGTAACATATATATATATATATATTTAGTTAAAAATATATATATTTACTAGATATATATATATTAGTAAATAATAATAAGTTAAAGTGTATAAACTTTTAAGTATAAGTAAGGTTTTTATTTTATTTAATATATAATACTAAAATAAAAAAATGTACTTAATTAATTTTATATACTTAAAATTATTTAGGTTTAATATATTAGTCTTAGATATATTATTATCTTGGTCTAAAATATTAGTCTAAGATATATAAATATATTACTGTTTAAATTTAATATATAACTACTTTATAACCACTATATAATTACTTTATAACTCCTATATAACTACTATGTAACTATTATGTAACTACTGTGTAATTACCTTGTAACTACTATGTAACTACTATGTAACTATTATAAAACTACAATGTAATTACTTTATAACTATTATATAATTACTTTGTAACTACTATATAACTATTATGCAACCACTGTATAATCACCTTACAACTACTATATAACTATTATATAACTACTATATAATTACCTTATAACTACTATATAACTACTATACAACTATTTTATATTTATTTTATTAATACTTTTATTATTAATATATTAAAGTAATACTACAACTACTTAGTTGTAACCACTAAAAAAAGTGGGGTAAAAAATACCTAGGTACTTGTAACTACTCGGAATCTGTATGGCATTTTTAAATGATTCCAGTTGGAATACGTCTTAGGTTTTACTATTTAAAAAGGTAATATAAAAGGTTACGTAGTTTAAAAAGAGTAAAGGCTAAAAGTAGTAAAAGGTAGTAACAGATAAAACGCCGAGTAGTCTAGTACTAGTAACAGCTAAGATGTTTAGTCGTCTTGCTGCTTTAAAAAGGCGATAAAAAGAAAGAGCCACTAGTATTTAGTTATTTATTTAACTTAAAACATAAATATAAACGATTAACTTATATAAACAATATATAGCCTATTTACATAGAAAGCTTAAGTCGTAAGACATAATCATTCAACCCTTTATCTCCAGGGCTGGCACACATCCTGGTTGACGTTCTGCTCGAGACCGGAGGCATCAGTGGGGATGAGGTTCAAGGAGGTGGCGTCCGAGTAAGTCCAGCGAGGATCGTTCAGCTCGGTCTTCCAGGTCCAAAAGACCCAGCCAGCCATGCCAGGTGCCTCGTACATCTGCTGCTGGGCAGTGAACCACTTCTTGTAGAAGTCGGTGTTGGAGGCGTCGACGCCAGACGTCATGCTCCACTCGCCGGTAATCAAGAAGTCCTCGCCACTGACGACACGCGAGTCTGTGCAGGCACTCTGCATCAAAGAGTTCTGGTCGCCGGTGTTGGAAAGGGCAAAGCCAATGTAGTTGTGGTCGTCAAAGCCAGTCATGCCATCAGCAGCGACGGCGCTGTTGCTGCGCGGGTCGCCAGAGTCCCACTTGGACGACATGAACTGCACATGCAGCTTGTTCTCGTCAGCAACACCGAGAGAAGACTCGGCGTCACGGACAGCCTTCAGGGCGCCGGGGTAGTAGGTGTCGACGAGGCCGGGAACCTCACCGGGAGCCGGGTAGCGGCTACCGTCGTGCTGGGACACAGGCTCGTTGAGCACTTCGATCATACCGACGGTGCGGTAAGCCGAGTTGGTGTGGATGCGGTTGGTCATCCAGCTCAGCCACTGCTCAGCGCGGCCAAAGTCGTTGTCGTTGAAGAAGCCAGCAGGCACGGCATCCTGGCCAGTGAAGGGGTCTTGCTGCTGGCCACCAGGGGCGCCGTGCAGATCGATGATGACGTACATGCCGAGATCGGCAGCCTTTCCGACCACAGCGTCGAGGAAAGGCAGCATCAGGTCACCATCGGCAAAAGGTTCGGTCGACTGGTCAACAATGGCTGTGTTGGACCAGTAGCCGATGGGGATGCGGATGGTGTTGAGGCCGACGTCGTGAACGGACTGCACCGTGTCGGGAGTGATCCACGACGACCAGTGTTGCTGGAACTTTTGGTTGCCGGCGTCGCGGTTGTCACCACTGTAGACGTTGCGCATGCAGTCGAATTCGGTGGGGTTGTTGTTGCAGCCCATGACGTTGTTCCACTCGTTGTTCATCATCCAAGGCTCACAAATAAGCCAGCCTTGATTTATCATGTTAGTGAGAAGGGGTCAACGTAAAATAAAACACAGCATGGTGAGCATCATACCTCCAAAGTTGACACCGCGGATTTTGGAAACACCCGACGGCAAAGATGGCTCAAACCGCTTGCCGAGCAACTCATAGCGGCGGGTGATGTTGAAGGCCTCCAGGTCGCGTGATGCTGGCATCCACGCATAGGTGGTGCCGGCCAGGATGGCCGTAGCGGCAAGAGAGTAGCGCATATTGGGCAGTGGGAAGGGATAGGGAAGTGTGGTTTTGATGATGAGGATGAGAATGAGATGAAAGATGTGCAATGGACGCGAGGCGGAGGCTCGTCTTTATATCTTTGGCCATCGTACTACAATATGATCCGGCAAACGGAGTATACCATCCTACAATTTTTTTGTCTTTGCGGTGGAAACACGGGGAAAGCTTGCCACACTATTCTCCGTAGTGCCAAACGCCATGTCAAACATACCCCAGAAATCCCCATGTTCGCACCCTTGCTCGCGTGTTACGGTAGTCTTGCCGATCCCTCGTGCTGCATGAACAACGGCCCGAATCTGAACACTTTTTACATTGCGATTCCGACAGGTTTTCTACGGCGCACGGCCATTACGGGGAACCCAAAATACGGGGACGAAGTGCACGGAGGGGAAATGTGTGGCGAACTGCAAGAATACGTCTGGAGTCACTCCACCGTAGTTGGTATAACAAAGGCTTGATTTGCTCCGTGTGACCCGATTCTCCGCCACGGAGAAATTTGATGACAAAATAAAAAACAAGGACGATGATGGCATCGAGTAATATTTCAGGCGAGAAGGACAGTGCGCTGTGGAGGTTTCGGCCCTTCTTTTATTTTCGTTGATTTATTTTTACTTTTATTTTATTTCGTGTTTTCCGGATCGACAGACGCGGGGAAGAAGACCGGAGAATTTCCGTAGCCCTCTCTCCCCACGAAACTGTCATCAAGCAAGAATTCGGATTTGGGTATAAGCATTACGGTGCGGAGGAGTAAGGCAGAGCGACGGTCAGAAAAGCAATCGAATATCACACACAGGATGTCTGGAAGTGTACTCTGAAAGATGAATAGTGAACGGTTCAAACACTACCTAATATTTTTTTATTCCACATCGAGTATTTTCTGCCAGAAGCATTTTCAACACGGGCTTAGTCATTTATAATGGCCAATCCGATTCGCCAGATAAGTGGGGAGTCTGTTTATATTTCATCCTCCTTTTCAGCCAGTAGTAGTACGACGTTACGGGCTTCGATTCGATCACACGTTAGTGAACGCGAAGTCCATCTTCTACGCCGAATACTTTTTGGGACTGCCTTTGTTTTACTCTCTAACACCCTGTGTACCACGAGATGCACAGCTCCTATCTACTACGCCTCTCGCATCCTACGTGCATCCAATAGACACTATGGTGCCCCGTGAAGAATACGATAGAGTGTTGCGGGAGATCGCGGCTTGCCAGCAGAAGACTGCGGCATTCAAGCAGCAGATCGCGGAAAATGAACGGAAGATCGCGGCATCCCAACAACAGCTCGCCGACACGAATTTTATCGACTATACGCGAAATACCGACAAGCACCTATATGCCACGTTTCACATCGAGCCCAACGCCTCCTATCTGTCCCCTGGGCAAATCGCCAGTGCTGCTGGCAATTTCTACCCACGGCGGTTCCGTCCGTGGCCAGGGTTCGAGACGGCTCACGCCGACACGTTTGCCACGCTAGCAGCTACACTTGGAGACCGGCCTCTCTTCCTGCCGGTTTCCTTTACCCACTCACGCGGGAAGCAGCTCGCCGCGAGGTTACCCTTGGCCTGCAAGCTGGACATTCGCTCCTTCGTTATGGAAACGACCCGGCCGCGTTTGTTGTTAACGCGTATCTCGCCGAGTTGAATGAAGGGCCTGCAACGGGTATTGTTTTTTCCAACAATGGCATTGGGCTGGCGCTCGACACTGTTGACGACGTAATGGTGATTGAAAAAATGGAACAAGAGGTATCCGCAGTTGACACCGAGACTGTGGAGCCTCCAGCCAAACGATTGTCGCCGGCGAATCCCATTAGTGTTCCCGACCGTTGGTGCCTGGCCGTGCCTGGTAATGGTCGACGGCGGCCGGTCATAGTGGGCGAGTACAAGGCCGCGCACAAACTCCCATCGTGGATGCTGGTTGCTGTCATGTCCGCCGCGCCTAGCGAGGATTTCTTTGCCCGCGCTATCAGGGACGAGAAGGCAGCGGACGCCATGGACGCTATGGACGCCAATGCGCCACATGGCAGGAAGAACAAGAGCGCGGGAAGCTTAAAGACTATACCTGACCATGTGCAGGTCGCGCGGGCTGTTTGCCACGCGTACCACTATATGGTCACATCTGGCGTCGAGTACGGATATGTCGCATCGGGCGACGGTCTCATTTTTCTTCACGTGCCCTTCGATGACCCCCTCACGCTCAACTATGCCTGGCACGTGTTTCCTGTTGGGGACGCTTCTCAGCGAACTCTGGCACCTGGCATGGATCTCACGACCGAGATTGACTCGTCGTCGGCATCTGGGCGCGCTCCACAAGAGACAGCCATGGCGTACATGGCAAGCCTCTACATGTGGTCAGCGGAGTCGTCGAAGCGTCCGCCTTCGTGGATTGATGCTGCTACACTAAGAATGGCGCGATGGCCCAAACCATACGACGAACCTGCACTGTCTGACGCGGTCCACTCTTCCATTGCCTCTTCGGAGTTGCAGACCGAGGACCAGGTGTTCTTTGCGACGCACAAGTTTGTTGTAGAACCGCCAACACTGCCGTATTGTACGCAGGCATGCTTACGAGGACTCACTCTGGGTCTTCCCCTCGACGACAAATGCCCCAATGTGGCGGTGCACCGCGAGAGCTGGCTGTTTTCCGGCAAGGAAACGCACCACACGAATAAGCATCCTCTTACAGCCAAAGATGTGATGGCGTTTGTGAAGCTACAGATTGCGAGCAACATGGACAAGGACGTTGAGTGTCTTGACAAGGATCAGTGCTATGGCCGTTTTGGTGTCCTCTTTAAGATCACTGTCACGGGCTTTGGCTACACGTTTGTAGCCAAGGGCGCCAAGGAGTCCGGCCGACTCATCTTGCAGCGTGAGGCCGCAGTGTACGATCGTCTGCAGGCTTTTCAGGGCCGGTTGATCCCCGTCTTCCTTGGTGTTTTGAAGTTGGAACGGCCGATTCCGCTGCAATCGGGTGCGGCGGTGCCGCACTTGATGCTCATGTCGTACGCTGGTAAGGATCTCGCCTCTGTCGGGTTCCGACTCCCAAAGGGCGTCGATGCTATCTCTGAAGTGTCGCGCACGGAACAAGAACTAGTTCATGCCGGGCTGTCCGATGACGACGTGCGGCCCCAGAACATGACCTGGAACGACGAATTGCAGCGGATCATGCATATTGATTTTGGCTCTGCACGTGTGCTAAAGTCGACCCCTACTGCTGAAGATGCGACCAGCATTGCAGACGAAATCGCAGCCGAGGTTGTCTCCGCCGCGGGTTTTGAAGTTGAGTATAGAATGGGCTCTGCCGATAGAGATGGCGATGACGATGACGATGCTGCCAGTAGGGAGGGAGAGCTCGCGCCGGCATCAATGGACAAGCGCGCGCTTGAGCAAGTGGACGGGGACACTCTAGATTCGCCATCAAAGCGGCAGAGGACGGCAATGTGATTTTTTTTTTTTTTGCGGGCTTTCTTCTTCTATTTATCCTCTCATTGTCGTTCGATCTTGAATTTGGCCAGCGAGCGTAAATACCCTATTCAATCATAGAAATAATGCCACTTATTAAAATATTATAATATTCGGACATCATAAATAGTCTTCTTATACCAAGCAGTCACATCAACCACTGTTAGATCGGTATGCGATCGCCGTCTACCGAAGTAAAATTATGGTTATCCTTGGCAAAATGTTCCCAATGCAATGAGGTTACAAGTTTTACAAAATAGATTTTCTTAGTGGGCCTTTTTGCTTTCTTTTTCTTAATGTATTTCTTTTAAAGAAATTCATTCATTGCTATAGAAAAACACGGGGGGAAATTTCTAGATATGCAAGCCAAAGATAGATAGAACAAGACAAATATTTCCATGTCATCTCCCAGTATTCAATTTACCTGCCCAGTCAAGTTGAACCAACTACATCGCTATCGGACGGAGAGAAAATCCAAAGACTTATCTGCAAGCGTGCCACCCAGCAATTAATCCACGGTAGATCCCATCTCCTCAGTGGCAGCAAGGTACAGGCGGTTATCACGGCGCTGTCCGAAGCCCCAACGAATTTGGTGAGACATGCCAATCTCGACACCAAGTTGGAGAGCCCATGCCCAAACAAGACCGGGATTGCGCAAAAAGCCTCTGCCGGACATGGCGAAATCGAGATTATCCTTTTCCAAAATGTCGTTTGCGGTCGTGCCAGAGTTGATCAAGCCAACAGCGGCGACAGCTAGCTTGTCACCAACGGCCTGCTTGATGGCCGCCGCGAATGGAACCTGGTAGAGAGGACCGACCTTTGCGTGTTGCTGGCTGTGGAAGCCTCCGGAGCTGACATCGATAAGGTCGACTGGCCCCTGCGCGGCCAGTGCCTTGCAAAGCTCGACGGTGTCGGACAACGTCCAGCGCTGGTCATCGGGCAGCGTTCCATCGAGCCAGTCTGTGGCCGAAACACGGACAAAGAGCGGCATGTCGGGACCAACGGCCTTACGCGTGAGGTCGCAGATCTCGAGAGTGAGACGAATGCGGTTCTCGAAGGAGCCGCCGTACTTGTCGGTGCGGTTGTTGATGGCAGGGTGGCAAAACGACGACAAGAGAAATCCATGTGCGCAGTGAATCTCAATAAAGTCCACGCCCCCAGCAACAGCGCGCTTAACAGCACGCACCCAGCTCTCTTTGAACTCTTCAATGTCGGCCTCAGTCATCGCCTTTGACTTGGGGAAGGTCGCGGAGAAATCAATGTCGCTAGGACCTTTGACATTGTCGGGCCATCCACCAACTTTCTCCGTGGCAATGACGCCGCCAGTGAGCCACGGAGCGAGGTTGGTTGCCTTGCGGCCGGCGTGGCTGAGTTGAATGCCAATGAGCTGGTTTTGGTTGTGGACAAAGTCGGTCACACGCTTCAGGGGCGCAATCTGCTCATCTTTCCAGAGGCCCGGGTCTTGCGGTGTGATGCGACCTTCTGGCTGGACAGCAATGCCTTCCGTCATCATGAAGCCTGCTCCGCGCATGGCGACTCCACCGAAGTGGGCAAGATGCCAATCCGTCATAGAACCATCATCCGCAGAGTACTGGCACATGGGAGACATCTGTTTATGTTAGGAGGGGATTTTATGTCCAAAAGCAGGGAAACTTTACTCACTCCAATGCGGTTGGGAAATGTCACTCCGCGGATGCGCAGCGGCTGGAAAAGCTTGGGTGGCTCTCCTCCATCGGATTGCGGGAACGCAGCGTAGCCTGCAGGTGGGTCTTGCTTGGGAGTGAAGTACGGCACTCCGGGAGCAGCTGGGCTGATGATATCTGGGAGAGACATTTTGTATCTTTGCCGTTGACTTGGAGGTGTTTGAATTCTGGTTGTCGTTGCGTTACTGCTTAAAGTCAGACGAAAAGAAGACGTGTTGGCACCGTACATATATATAGATACCACACAGGACTACGCAAATGTCATTATCACTGCGACGTCTATATTGTAAGCTCCGATATACAGCTGTTAGTTTTTTTTTTTTTGCCCCCCCTTGTATTTTTTTTTCTTTTTTCCCTCCTTTCTCAAATTCCCGTGATATTTTCTCTCGATCATGCAACAACTTATGGGTATCGACAAATACGTTTAATAATCCCGATCAAAAAAAAGGTCCATTTACAGTGTAATCATCGCTTAGGAAATAGGTAAAACCATATGGCTGTGAGGTAAACGGTCCCATTTTCTTCACCATAATGTAAACAGTACGTCTCGCGATTTGCTTGATTTGGCCATAAGCACTAATACGAATCTGTGCATCGTACCCAAAATAGAAGGGTAAGTTCACAAATCAATGCCACCTTCGTACCACATAAGCTTAAATAGCGGACAGGCCCGTGGTCATGGCACATTACTAATTAGCTTACCTGTCATGCATCCATGCTGCCTCCGTATCACCATGCCATTTTTTTATTCAATTCCCGAGGCATCTGGTCGGACCGGCATTTACTCTGTACTTCGGGATTTACTGGCATGATCAGTCACGAATGATAAGTATTCGGTTTTTTATCATGCATGATCGTTGGGCAACACAGGTACGATGTGCCAACTATCAGTGCATGATGCCGCTTCGCCGAGTCTGGTATGATCTCTATGAAAAGCAAACACCTCTCGTCGTGAGAATGTGTGGGCTTCTCTATGAAAAGCAAACACCTCTCGTCGTGAGAATGTGTGGGCTTAGACACCCAGATTTATTATCTAACATACAGTGTACTGCTTGTTTAACACGCTTTCCGCTCCTTGTCGTAATTTTTTTTTGTCTCTCGCCCCCGGCCAAAGAAAAATTATACTTCCCTACCTAGTTTCATTTTCGCCATCTTCTCTATACCCCGGGATTTATTTCGCTTGTAAAACGCCGACGCCTTTTTTATTGTAAATTACTTGAAACTGTCTAAGCATCGGTAGTATTCCTTGTGTATGAAAGACGTATTAAGCAAAGGCTCTTTATGTATTTCGTATACATCCCATGCATCAACATATCAATCATTTACAGGCAATTGCCACAGGATAGCAAGAATTGCTAATAATCACGCGGTGATATACTTCCTGGTCCGGCGAGTACGCATCCGAAGTGAGGAGTTCGTGGTGCGGGGATCGAGCAGTCGCCTCCAACCCACGCACTCGGCGGAGTTCCGCGGGTACCATAATTTCTCACGTAGAAGATATGTCCCGCAGCCAAATGTGCCTTCTTTGTGTAAAGAGGCCACCAGTACATAAGATGATTATTATATGTATAATAAGGTAGACGATACTGTAGCTTGGATACTTTCATATACTGTACGTCCAAGTTCATTTGCTGTAAATCGCAGAGTTTGCCTTGGAGAGCTTCAAGCTCAAATGCGATAGTTGGGTGGAAATAGACCGATAGCGATCACCGAGGTTAATGACTCGCAACCCCTCATCGGAACTAAAAAGATTAGCCGGGCTAGAAATAAATAAATGGAATGCACTCTCTGCAGCTTTGAGCCACAAGACCAGGAAAGCAACTCTTCAAAAGACAACGACATCGAAAGCACAAGCAATGGCAAAGATTCAGGATCCAAACTCTCTGCCGTGGGACCCTACCAATACGGTCTTCCCTACCCGCGCAAACCTGCCGGCCATCCCTGGCGCGCCGAAGGATGCGGCGTGGGTGTGGGGCAAGGACGACGCGCTCGGGCGCCTCAACTTGCTCACGCCTGAGCGCATCGCTAATGCCGCAAAGACTCAAATTGTGACTGGAGAGTCGGTGCGTGTTGACTTGCCCCTTGACATTCCCAAGTTTCCGAGCTATTCGCGTGAAGCATTCAGGCACACGATTATCCCCAGCGACCGCGGGCACCCTCTGGGCCACGATGATACCATTTCCATGAACACGCAATCCAGCTCTCAGTGGGATGGATTCCGCCATTTTGCCTACGCCGACACAGGCCTCTTCTACAACGGCACGACTGCAAGCCAGATCTCTGGTCCCCATGCATCGGACCGCATCGGCATCCATTTCTGGAACAAGCAGGCCATGGCAGGTCGCGGTGTTTTCCTCGACTACCGGGCCTACGCTGAGAGCAAGGGAATTGCTATTACCTCGGCGACCAACCACGGAATTCCGTTCACGGAGCTAGTGGAGTGCGGCAAGGCACAGGGCATTGACATCAGACCTGCGGCACAGGGCGGCGACATCCAGGTCGGAGACTTCCTCTTCATCCGCACCGGTTTCAAGAAGGACTACGAAGCCAGGACCGAGGCGGAGAACATTGCCATCGGACAACGAAAAACACACATCTGGGCAGGTGTTGCCCAGGAGCAAGCCATGCTCGACTGGATCCACGACTGCTATTTCGCCGTTGTGGCTGGTGATGCCGTGGCTTTTGAGACGTGGCCGACCAAGGAGTCCTACAGACTTCACGAGTATCTGCTTCCGCTGTGGGGCGTTCCCATCGGAGAAATGCTCGACCTTGAGAAGTTGAGCGTCCTGGCCAAGAAGCTCAACCGCTACACGTTCTTCTTCAATGCCGCGCCGCTTAACATTCCCAACGGTGTTGGCAGCATGGTCAACGGCACGGCTATCTTCTGAAGCAACCGGTCCCCTCTGCAAATATGCCAACAAAAAGCATTCCTTGGCTAGATAACTTGACTTGAATACAACCATGATTCCGTATATCGAGCTTATCAAGCGTAATCTCTATGATATTGTTATCAGCCACGTTAACTCATTAGTTCCATATCGTTTAAACTGTGCAAGAGATGAAAGCATGGCCCGTATCTCTATCTCCGACATCTTTACATTCGCCTTCTCCGCACTTTGTAGCCGGAGTTGATTGCAATGGGAAAAGGAAATCGCTCGCGTGTGGAGTAACTCCGAAACGTGGTTCAGGGCGCTGGAGTCTCGTTTCATTACGCAATAGGTCGCCGCGATGCGCTTTGCACTGCGATTCGCGCCTTATCCACCGACCACCTGCCGACGTCACATCGGGAATGCTCACCCTCACCCCGCATTGTAGGTACCTGGCTGTGTGACGCGACAGGGAAGCGCGAACACTAGGCGTGGGGCTAATACCCACGCTGCGGCAAGCGGTTGGCGGCTTATCCAGCGCGGACCGCGCTTTTTTTCCGACTTGTCACACCTTGACAGTTCCGCGCGCTCCAACATGGGCTTAGTGTACTTTCCCATTCGGGGCGTGTAAAAGACTTGGCAGCGCGTTTCGTCGTCCATGCACGTACCGACATGCTGGAGAAAAGAGGAGCAATAAATAACAATGCAATAAAGACCAAAGACCAAAAAAGGGAATAAAAGAACTCCGGATAAGGGCGCCGATAAGACTGCTATTTTTTATCAGGTGCAACGACAGACCAGCAGACACAAACCCAACTTGCCCGAGCTCAATTTAGCTGGTTCATCGCCAGAAGAAAGATGGTAGCAGACACGACGAAGACATCTCAGTTTCCACCCATGGCAGTCACAAACGGAGCAACAATGGTCAATGGCACAACAAAGTCGGCAGCAGTCGGGGCGGTGACCTTGGACAACATTGCAGAGGTCCTTTGCAATGACCCCAAGGTCAAGATTGCAGGCATCGATTGCGATGGTGTTTTCCGTGGAAAGGTCATCGTGACGGAGAAGTTCCTGTCGGGTGCCAAGTCTGGCATTGCCATGAGCTCGGCCATTTTTGGCTGGGACATGCACGACGAGCTGTACACCACAGAGACCAAGATCGCTACGGCCGAGCAGGGCTATTCCGACATCCTCGCATACCCCGACCTTTCCACTTTCCGCCGGTTGCCCCTCGAGGACAACATGCCCTTTTTCCTCGTATTCTTTGGACCCGAGAATGCGCCTGTGGCAGCCTGTGGCCGGAGTCTGATGCGTTCCACCAAGAAGAAGCTCGAGGCAGATGGCTGCAAAGCTCTTGCTGGAGGTGAGTACATCGCACGGAACACAGAAATTCACGCCACATATTTTTTTTTCTCCTTCCTATTTTTGTGCCTATTTGGCTAACCGTCTTGCGCCCTAGTTGAGCTGGAATTCATGAACTTTCGGACTCCGGCAGAAAACGGCTATGGCCCATCAGCGGGCGCTGGTGACATGGCCGGTTACTTGCTCAAGAACTCCCCAAAGAGCCTCCAGACAATCTCGACTGGCATGTTTGGCTACAGCATCACTCGGCCTGCCATAAACAAGGAATACTTCCGCAAGCTTTTCGATGACGCAGTGTCATTCAACTGCCAGGTCGAAGGCATCCACACCGAGAGTGGACCTGGTGTTCTTGAGACGGTGGGTGCTTTGCTACGACTGCTGCGCGCGACCTTTGGCTAACGTACAACAGGCACTCAAGGTGTCTCCTGCTGATGAGATGGCCGACAAGGTTTCCCTCTTCAAGTATGTACTGCTGGCGACTGGAACTGCGACAAGGAGGATCGAGGTGCGCTTTGATGCTTGTAGTGCTGACAGGTGCAACTTTGAACAGACTGCTGGCCAAGACAATTGGCATTGAGAGCGGCATTACACCCTGCTTCATGGCCAAGCCATTGCACGGCCTTCCCGGAAACTCGGGTCACATTCATGTCTCCCTTGTTGACAAGGAGGGCAAAAACCTCTTTGCCCGCGACACGTGCGACGAGAATGCACAGTGGAGCGACATTGCCTACCTCTCCGATTTTGGCCGCCATTTCCTTGCCGGTCTTCTTCAGGCCCTCCCCGATCTGATGCCCATGCTCGCCCCGACGGTTAACTCGTACAAGCGCTTGGTGGAGAACTACTGGGCACCGATTGACTTGAGCTGGGGCTTGGAGCACCGCCTTTCGAGTGTCCGCCTCATTGCTCCCCCCGTCGCAAAGCCGGCGGCTACGCGCTTGGAGGTCCGAATCCCCGGTGCTGACCTGCACCCTCACTATGCCCTTGTTGCTATTATCGCCTCGGGCTGGCGCGGTGTGCAAAAGAAGCTGGAGATCGCGGTTCCGCCTTCTGCAACTCGCGCCAAGACCGGCGAGAAAGCCGAGCTCTTGCCCAACACTCTCGAGAGCGCACTCGCTCGGTTCAGTGCGCCGACGAGCATTGCCCGCGAGGTCTTTGGCGACGACTTTGTTGACTTTTACACTGCGACACGCCAGCACGAGCTTCGGCTCTACCGCGAAGCTGTCACTGACTGGTATGTTCCTTGCCCCTCGTCGCCAGACAAAAAGAAGAAAGGGAAAGAGTAAAAGGAGACAACTCTAACAAAAAATAGGGAATTCGGCCGCTACATCGAGACGATTTGATGGCTAAATGTTTATCTGGCTTCTCTCGGCTTCGTTCACTTTTCTTCAGTCTTTTGTTTTTCATGTATTTTTTTCTTGTGATTGTCGTACAGCTCCATTACATTCTCCATAGACATTTACTGTGCATCGAATAGAAATAGACAGTTTTCCATTTCTAAATAAGTGTCCATGGTATCGCATTATCAGTCTTATTATTATTACTATTATTTTAATATTTGCGTAGAAGCTTCTATTCAATTCACATATATCTGCCTATGTAATCAGAGGCTGGATTTTCACTTCCGTTCGAGAATATTTTACTTGCGGATGTACGCAGCAGACATATTTGCGTATCGCGTGCCTGGTTGAAGGAACTGCCAAATTCGGCAATCTTTTTACCGGCACGATAAGACTAGGAGTTACGTCATATCAAACGACCCGCAGCGTTCCTGGGGGCGGCGCGTTATCCGCGGTGGGACAAGCAAGTTTCAGGGCCAATGGCTGGCTTTACCGCCACGCTATCCGCCTAGAACAGTTGGACAAGCGGTAGCTAATATATATACTCTCTGGCGGGGGAACACATCCTAGGTGGATGAGACAACCCACGCAATTGACGAGCGCCTACTTTGCACACACACACACACACAAACCATGGACTACGCCCTGCAGCATCATCGCTCCTTTATTGGTACGCCGGCATCTGAGCTGCCGACGCCTGCTCTTATTGTCAGCAAGCCCGTCGTTGACGACAACATTGCCCAGCTTCACAAGGATGTTGAAGCGACAGGGCTGGCCTTTCGGCCACACGTCAAGACGCTCAAGGTAAGTTGGAAGCCTTGGAAAATCCAGCTTACCGAACATCTCTAACTATTAATAGACGATTGAGGTCACGCGATTGATGCTCGGAAGCAAGTACAACAAGATTGTTGCATCCACACTTGCGGAAATCCGCGGCGTTGTCCCCCTTGCCGAGGAGGGAATCTTGAAAGAGGTATGATTGTTGGTATATTAATAAAAAAAAAGGTATTCGTGGCTAATGTCGATTCTCTAGGTTCTGTATGGACTTCCAATCCGGCCATCAGCTCTTCCCGAGCTCGAGACGTTGCGCGAGAAGGTTCGCATCGTCCTCATGATCGACCACGAGCAGCACATCGATATTCTCAAGTCGTTTGTCGCATCGTCTACATCCAAGAAGGCATGGGATGTCTTCATTAAGCTCGACGTGGGCTCTCGCCGCGCTGGTGTGCCAAGCAAGAGCGAGCGCCTCGAGAAGCTTGTCCAGAGCGCTCTCTCGGCGACCGATGCCGTCTCGCTCTATGGTTTCTATTGCCATGCCGGACACTCGTACGGCTGCCGCACTCGCGAGGAGGCCGAGTCGGTTCTGCACAACGAGATTGACTCAGTGGCCCACGCAGCGAGCCTCGTGCCCAAGGAGCGCAAGCTCGTCATTTCAATTGGCGCTACACCAACAGCCCATGTTGTGAGTGGCATCAAGGAGGCGACATGGGGCGATAATGTCACATTGGAGCTCCATGCTGGAAACTTTCCCACAAACGACCTGCAGCAGGTGTCCACGGGTCTGGTTGAGCTCCCTCGCCAAGCAGTGCGGGTTGTCACTGAGGTGTGCGGTGTCTACCCAGAGCGCAACGAGGCGCTCGTCAATGCCGGAACAATTGCTCTTTCCAAGGAGGCCGGTGGATCGTTCCCCGGCTTCGGAACCGTGGCCGACCGCCCAGGCTGGATTGTGGCACGCATGTCTCAGGAGCACGGCATTTTGTGTTGGGACGACGCTGCCGCTGTCGCGGCCAAGGAGCACGCGCCGAAGAGCACGGCCAGTACTTCTGTGGAGGCGGAGGATTCCAAGGTGGCTGAGAAGCAGTTCAAGATTGGCAACAAGGTCATTCTGTACTGCGCACACTCGTGCATTACAGCGGCCGCTTTCCACGCATACTACGTTGTGGACGAGAATGACATTGTCCGCGACACTTGGGTTCCCTGGAAGGGATGGTAAACTGTCGTCGGAAGTCTAGAACGGCGAACAAGAAAAAATAGAAAGAATAGAAAATAAAATAATAGACCTTAGAATCGATGTATGATCAAACTTCAGTACTTTTTACTTCATAGAGCTGCCGTACAAAGACGGCGATGGATGACTATTACCTATACAAGACGCTTTAGCCGCGTCTAACCGTTTAGCCGTTTAACCATTTGCACGCACCTACCCATCGGAATATGTGTCCGTACTGTTCCCAGTGAAATCTTATATAATAATATAAAAAGAAAATAAAAAATAAAACGGGAAACCTAATGCAAAAA
>JAGKRZ010000463.1:0-17062 GCA_020002355.1 Intubia oerlemansii
AGGAAAAGTGAAAAAAAAAAAAAAAAAAAAAAAAAAAAAAACAAGCATCCCGATAGCCAACCGGTCGCCTTTCTGCAAGCACAACTTGTATGTGCACCTCTCCCTTCTCAAACCCCCATTTTCTTTTGGTTCAACTTGTTTGCAAAAGTGATGGAAAAGTGATGCAATCCTTTGATGCGATCAGTATTTCATGTTTATGGAATCGCCAATTATTTGAAATGTGCATCGAAATTTCTATATTTAAATTCAAACTCGCTACGGAGTGCATAATAGTATGGAGTCCATATCTGCGAAGATCGACGCGAGGAATGGCGAATGGGCCACAAGTAAATAACGGGGCAGCCTTCCTTGAATATGGGGGTACTCATGAGAGGCCGTGTTAAGAATGTAGGTGATAGGCCCGTCTTATCATTTTGATCGTCTTCTCTGATCATATATAAAACGAAAAAAATAAAACAAACTAATTTCAAACTGTGCTTCATCTGTACAGGACAAGAAATGATTTGTTCAATGTTTAGATTATATAAGCCCCGTCATTGCCACGTATTGCCATGCCTCTATCCAAACGCCTCTCTACATAGATATGCATAAAGTGCATTAACCCGGCCAGCCACCTACTGCTATCCCTTTCTTCCATTTTAGCCTTTTACTCCCCCCTGAAGACTACAAATGGTAGTCCGCAAAGTCTGATCAAACATTTAGATGATCTATGTAGTCGTTGAAATAGGGTTTGAATTAGTGTTCCAGGAACCCGGGTTCTTTACTAGCTTCCCTGTCTCGACTTCATCCGATATTTGAATTTCGCTTATTCCAGCTCTACGATGCCAAGCGTGGTGCGGTGTCACAAAGTGAGACGTATTAGCTGCCAAACGACTGAAAATCACTTTAGAAGTCAATTTGAATTTACGAATTTTATGCAAAGGCGCATAAGGCTGTTTTTAATCTCTCGCTGCCTTGATCTGTCAGCGATGTGTAGTACGGAGTGGCAGTGGGTTCTCGAGCCCATCGCGGGGCACCGTCCCGATTACTGCCTGCCCGTAAATAGACCCCATGGCGCTAAAAAACAGCGCTACTACTTACTCCGTATAGCGAGCGGGACGCGGCACGGATAGTGGGATCGTGCCGCCGGCGAGACCCGCTTAGACGGCGCTAAAAGCAGACGGCCCGCGTGACTAAAAATTCCTCGAGAGGAACGGCAAGAGCAAACGGACCATGCAGGAGGGGTTGGTATTGCTGTTGGGAATACGAAGGATACACACCGCGTAAGAAATACTCTGAGGAAAAGGCGACGGTAAAAAAGCAGGATATGCCACGTCTCAACATGCAGGAGACAGCATTGCATATGCAAGCAAGGTCAAACTGATGCGCTGGCCAGTGGCAGGTCTTCTTGCAGGTGTCGAGGCAACGTGGGTCGAGCGTACATGTCGCTGACCTCAAGCTCTTGAGCCCAAGTTCAACACGGACAGCACGCTCAAAATTCTGTGACGCGTCATATACTATTAGGTTCCAGCATACAGGCTGTATCGTAACAATGGTCAGCGACCTTCTTGTTCTGGAACCAACAGGCACTGTACATTGCAGAAGACCCCATCTTCATGTATGACGTTGACGAAAGAGGATGCGTGGGTGACAGTGCGGAAAGTCTGGATTGGTCGCTTCACGATCCTAGAGAGAAATCTCTCGCAGATCCTGATGTTTTCCTGCAGGTTGGATGATAGCGTCTGAACACGGCCACACGCACACACACACAAAATAAATAAATAAAGGGAAGAGTGTTCACGGCTAGGACGCGGAACACCTTCCACATTGTCGATCCTGTTAAGAACATGTTCTACCATTGTCGATCAGCTCCTTCCGCTATCCACTCTCAGTAACCTCGGTCTCAACTGGTGTAAGTTTATGGTGTACACCGTATTCTTTTCATTACTTCATTTTTTCTTTCTTTTTTCCTTGATGCCGTTGGGAGTGGGGGCCAATGGGTTACTCACCAGAATGGGGGCTACGTGTATATACATGTACCCAAGCAGCCGGCCCCCCCCAGTCTCCAGCCACATTGCTTTGGCCCCCAATAGGGAGCCATCCGGGTCTAAGTACTGTTGATATCTAAGTGGGTCGTACTTGACATACATACTCGTAATGGCTCTACATGGCCGTGGGTTGTTGGTTTCTACGTTTTGTTTTCTTTTTATGTGGAGGTGCATAATTTATTTGATCCTATCCGAGATTCTGACGACTTGGAACGATCCCGATCTCGCAAAGCCCCATCTTGGACCCATCCCGGGGCAAAGAGGAGGGCGTGGAGGGCCCCGTTCTGGGAGAGGAGGACGGTAGCGGTAGATACACCTGGACACAAATTACGGCGCGGTTACGACACAGTGACGGCACAGTGACGACCCCATCACAGCACGGTTACAGCAATCAATAAATAAGTTTTTTGTTTTTAGATAAAAGCATTCTTTTTCATGCAGGAGGCCCATTTTGGAAAGTTGACTTTTACCTCGCCTTGGTCTCCCAACTACTGTGGCAATGTAAGTCGTGACAAGGTAGGAGGAAAGCATATGCAGGAGAAAACTGACAGAATTTTAGAAAGTGTGAAGCCAACGAGAGAGATGAGAAGCAGGTAGAGACAAGAATGACAAGAAAGGAGGAGGTGCGAGAGAGAAAGAAGAGGAGAAGGCAAAATTAAAATTAAAAAAAAAGTTAGTCACCACGACGAAGGGCACCAAGAAGACGATGATAAATAGCCTCGATCCCCCGAGGAGAGAAGAGCTCAGAGATAGGTTGTTGATCATTACATCTTGATTCCATATCCTCTCATAGCATCCATTATCTTTACATAAAAATCACGCAGAAAGCTTCCCCTCAGAGGACTTGAATTTTTCTTACATATATTTGCTTTTTTTTCCTCTACACTACCAACCAAGATCATAAAAGCCTACTACACCTTCATCACCCTCCACTACACATACACGATGTGCGAATTCGAAGAGTTCCTTTTCAGCTGCGGTTGCTCGCAGAAGCGTCTCAAGGCATACTGCCATGCTGCCCGCAACAGCCCTAAGCACCGGTGTGCCGGTATTAAGAAGCTCTGCCATGTGTGGGAGCAGCAGACAGACTGCATGTCATGCGGCGCCCTCAAGCAGCAGCACGCGGCAGCAGTTGCCGCAGCACAGGCGGCCGGAGCACCCGTTTCGCAATATGGCTACCATGGCCAGCCGCACGGAGCGTATGCTTACGGCTACTACGATACATCAGGTGAGTTCTTATCGGGGTCTGCTGTGTAGACCAAAGAAAATCAAAACCCTATGCTAGGTTTGTTGCTGACAGATACCTGCAGCTTGATGTCAAAGTTAGAGTGCTTCAGCTGAAGGAATATTGCGTGTCTTATTTGTTCTCCGTTTCATTTCATTTCATTTTTTTTTCTTTCATTTTTCGTTCACTTTCATTCACTTCATACTGCGCTCACGTCATCGTTTTTCTACCTTTCTATTTTTATGTAGCTCGTTTTCTACCGCCTGTTTTTGGATACTCCTCTCGTTTAATTTGATTACCTTCCAACTTTATGCAAGCAACAATTTTGAAGCGTTGTAAGAACGGCACAAAATAATATTGTACTACGGGTTCTTGTCATGTTACGCAAAGAGCAAAAAATTGTGAGCAGAAGTGAGAGCGACAATTGAACCACAAATCAAAGGAGCAGATTAAGATCTGCCGTTGAAGAATCATCACTTCTTGGGCATGTCCAGTTATGTGTTTCCTTGCTGAGACGTTCTCCTGCCTATTTTGCTGCCGCTCGCGTCGTGCCGTTCCTGCGTTGGTGCTCGTGTGTCGCGGATTTGAGACACGCCGGCAGCCGAGAAATGATCTCAGAGGACAGCATGAAAAAAAAAGAAGAGAGAAGGCGGAGCCGATGCAGCACGACAAGGGGGAAATAAAGTAAACAGAAAAGGAAAAGGAAGAAAAAAAAATGAGCACAAAACAATTATCCGACGGTTGTCCACATGTGCTGTATTGTGTTGTCTGTGTCTCGTGACATGTGCCACTTGTGGTTTTGTGCACCTGTATTTTGTGCATAAACGCAAGGCTACCTGACAGATCGCGTGTCAGCCGTGCTGCGTTTCCATGTTTCTGTGTGCGTTTTGGGCGTTTTAGGTGTTTTAGGTCTTTGTCGTTTTTTTGTATTGGATCGTGTTCACTTGTGTATGGTAGGACAAAGTCTACCCTGCATTTGTGTTGCTGCCAGCTGGACTCTTGGGTGTTCGAGAGTTTTGCAAATTCATAATTTCATTCTGCGCGTTGCGAGCTGTTCCTGCTTCTGCCGTCTGTCGTCTGCCGTTAACCCGTTATCCCTGCAAAACCCCACGCTTGCTACCTCTCCCCTTACTCCATGTTCGTGGCACCGACAACCTTGCCGACGACATTGTAGCGCTTGGAGAAAAAGGTGACCCAGTCGTTGAGTGTGTTCTTTTCCTTATCGTCGAGGTCCTTCCATTCAGCCTGGACGTCCTCGGGCTTTGTCGAGGTCTTGCCCAGAGCGCGGGAAGCATCCTTGCCAGCAAAGACTGAATCATTAGTCATGAAGCAAAAGTGAATGAGGAAGAGGTGTAATGAAAAAAAATGAATAAACCCCCCCGAAAAAGGGAGAAAGCCAAGCAGATGCCACCTACCGTGGTACGAGCCCTCGGGCTGGTACGCCTTGTTGCCGGTCACATCGTACACAAGACCCTAGAGCAGCGCATAATGTCAGCTAAGCGCCATCGGAGCATTGAGAGGACGGGGGTGTTTGACGGAGATGTTCCGTGCCAAGGGCAATATGTCCTCGATGGCCGCCGATCGGAGTTGTGCTGGCCATCGCGGTCCGGCCCATGGTGGCGTTCTAGGTATTGCGTGTACTGACCTTGATCGCAACGTAGCATTTGCCACCATTGACACCTGCAACTGTTAGAAGACATGCGCGTGATAATACGACAATGACAAATGACGGAGCACGGCGGTATCACCGGTCACCGAAGACAACGAGGCAGAGGGATGGAGGTGGGGGTAGGAAAATAGCTACCATTAGCTTGGGAGAGCTCCTCCAGGGTGATCGGGTCATCCTTGGGGGGGTTCAGGTTGACCGGAGTCTTTGGCTCGAAACGTCCTGCCATGTTGAATCGTATGTAAGGTGTTTTGCAAGAACAGGAGCTGATTCTGTACGGGAAGGAGAGGAACTGTCGTTGCTGTTGACGTTGTTGAAGCGGACTTGGATGGAGCTCCGTCTGGGGAAGGTGGGTCATTTTGCGGGACACCAGCCAATAGGAGTGCGATAATTCGAGCTGCCGCGGCTATCACGTGAAGATAGCAACCGTCCATATTATCACGCATTTTGCGTTTTCCCCTCGAGGCGCCGCTCTGGCCGACATCGCCAATCGTGGAGTGACGGCAAACAGCAACCAAGTCGCGGCCGGGTCGTGACAGCGTCGTACTGATCAAACGACGACAGCGACCATACTCCTACCATGCCCGCACCAATGGCGCCAAAGGGCGCTCTTGCGGGCCTACACCGCGCATGGCCCGCTGCGACTGCTGCGGCTTCACGGCCAACGATGCTCTCGATGGCCATGGCCATGGCCGAGCAGCCGACCTTTCGGCGCATGTGCGTGCGCATGATCCACAGTCACATGCAGCATACCTCTTCAATACGGCCGACTCGTGCGACACATACGCCTCTGACGATGAGCCATCGGTGGCAATCGTCCGTGCCTGAAAAGCCCGGGCGTGGAGAGGAGGGCGAAGGAGGCCAGGCGAGAGGCCGTCAGCCAAGGCCGCCGCAAAGTCGAATGGGCATTTTCAAGGCGCTGGCCCGCAGCCTGTTCACGCCATTTCGCGGACAGACACTGCGGACACTGTATCGCAGCAACCCCGAAGAGCTCATCATTGCTCTGGCCGTGTATGTCCTCCCTCTTTCTCTCCTATTTCCTGCTCGCTGCTACTGTCGCTAACCATACATCATACAAGGCTGATCGTTTGTGTTTGTGTCCTTGCGTACATTGTGCGCATATACTTTTCCTACTTTTACTCTCGCCAGTTTACGCGGTATCCGCCTCAGGTGGCCAAGTACCTGCGGCGAGCACTATACTTTTCAAACTACTCGCCTGATCCGAAGCGCGCGCTCAAAAACTACCGGCTGGCACTCGAGCAATGCGAAGCTCTGGGTCTCGATCAGTTCTCGGACGATGTCCTGGGCATCCGCATCCAGCTGGCGTCGTGGCTGGAGACGACTGTGAAGAATCACGATGCGGCGATCAAGGTCCTCGAGGCCGTGCTGGCTGACTGCCAGCGGTGGATCGAGGTGGCCGAGAAGCAGTCGCAAGGAAGTGCTGGCAAGGCGCCAGCACCATCAGCTGGAGCAGCAGAGATGACCTCTCGCCTGCCGGCGCGGCACAAGTCCGACGACGACTCGGGCGACATGGAGACGCTATTTGGCCGGCGGTCGCGGCTGCTGCGCAAGGCCATCGGCATCAGCGTCAAGCTGGGCGAGCTGTATGCCGACGAGCACGTGAGAGACGGCGAGAAGGCCCAATCGAGGCTGGAGTGGGCGGTCAACACGGCGCTCGCCGAGTTCCAGCGGCGGGCGACGGCCGGTCTGCGAGAGGGCGAGAAGGAGGGCGACTGGATGAGCCCGGCCGAGATGGGCGCGGCGCTCGAGTCGCTCGGCCACAACTATGAGAGAAGCAGCCAGATGCAGCTGGCCCTCCCGCTCTTCTTCCAGGCCCTGCGGTTGAGCACGGACCCCTGCCACAGCGCGATTCTGATGAACAACCTCGCCGTCACGTTTGCGCAGCACCCCGCGCAGCCGCCCTACGAGACGCTGGTCGGCTCCGTCATTGACAAGGAGGACCCAACACCGCAGGAAGCGCAGCAGGCCTACTGGGAGACGGCGCAGCGGTGGGCGCGCAATGCCCACGCGCACGCTGTGTCCACCAAGGGCGACGCGCGTACAGCCGAGTGCGACGAGGCGTGTGCGGCGGCGCTGTGCACGCTGGGCGATGTGGCGCTGATGATGGGCCACGCTGCGGAGGCCAAATCGTGGTTCCAAAAGGCAAAGAAAGTCAGCGAAGAGATGGCATACCCCCCGGGCCTGGCCCAGGCCGAGGCAGGACTGCAAAAGCTAGCGACGACGGCGACGACGGCAACAACAGCAAGGGGCCCAACGTCGGCATAGCCGCGCCTACAGACATGCATATTTTTTTTTTTTACCCTCCCCCCTCCTGTCTACTTCGGTGAATAGCTCGCGTTGAAGAGAGCCTCGGCGATCTCGGGGAGCGCGCATGGGGGCACCTTTACTCATGCTCTGCGGCTCTTGTTGTTATATAAATATATGTATATATTTTATATATTTTATTCTTTTGCCACCTTTAACTGCCTGCCGGCCAATTCACGTGGATATGCAATCACTGTGTCACTCACCCCGTGTCTTTCCCCATGTTTATGGTTTTCTTTTGTTTCCTCAGTCAGATACGGGCAGGCATGACAATCCGTTCATGAAAGAACATGAAAGAAATTCGGCCAAGCAGGAGAGAGGTCCGTCCGCGAGTTACCAGTTACCAGCCGCCAAACACCAGCAAACTGCCGATTAAACTTATCCGTCGGGCAAACAGAAAAGAAAAGGGGGGGAGAAAAGAGACTAACAACATGACCCCCTTGCATTGGCTTTCAGTGGCGTGACTTTGACAGTTTTATCGCCATCTTATCATAAACACGGCATCTCCTCGCCGTAATGATAATTTATCAAAACATATCATGCACTGTGAACAACGATCTCCTTTCAAATGCCGATAAACAATATTTGACAACCCCGTCGACTCTAGTCAAAGTACGGATAGTCTGGTAAAGTTGATGCATCTCGAGCGGATGTATCGAACTCGTGATGGAGGGGGTGTCTGGCGGAGTCCATGATGGGGTCAAAGGTGGCTGCATTTGATCCTTTCATACGGCGACTGCATCGTACATCGGGCACTGCTTCTGAGTTGGAGCAAGAAACAGGCTTAAAATTTTGACTTCAATTTTTGAAGATTCCGTCCCGTCTTGTGCTCGGCTATGACTCTGCATCTTGCCATACGCGCGAGCGCGATGTGAGAAAATGACATGAATCAAAAAAAGGAAAATGGCCGTGTATATCGAAGAAAAGACCGCTATCAAGGTAAGGACATCTCGTATATCTCGTATATTCGTATAAAGTCCTGCGGCTAGTGATCCTTTGAGAGTCGATAGACGACCACTGCTGCCAAGAGGAGCTCTGCCAAGCACCGCCAACCTTGATGCTTTTTGACGCGTTCGAACGCTCGTTTGTCCAGGATCCAGGATCATGCCGGCGGAGATGCAGTATTCTGGCGAGCTACATGACATGGGGGATTGTCGTTTTTTTCGTGAATGTGTTTCTTAATACTGTTTCTAATCGGCAAGTTCCGTTGTAGGTCCAATTTGTATGCTCAGATACTCCAAACACTTTTGAACGGCAGTATCGTGAAAACATCGTCGGATGTCAACATAATGTTCGGTTTTGTTCAATTTGGGTAATTATTTATTGGTCTTGGCTACTGGTTTTGCTTTTTTTTGTTTACTCGTCGAGCCTCTGTCATCACTTTATTGGAATTACAAGCATGGAGATAAATTTCTGGAATAACAAATGTTCGAAAGCCAAGAGTAACATTAGTATCATCATAAAACCCCACAATCAAAAAGTTACATTACGGTCGGCGGCCGGGGTATCTTTCAGAGCGAAGCAAAATGCGCAATGTGATGCTGCACCATGTATGCAAATGTGCTTTCTTTTTTCCTTCTTTCATGTCTTCTTTTTGGTACGGTTTTAAGCTTCGAGTAGGTTAACCAACTTTAGCAAAGCCTCATCCGTGTCAACGCGGAGCCGAAGAGAGAGAGGCACGGAAAAAACTCGGCGCCAAGTATATAAGTATATATGTATAGATGACAGGGGGGGAGGACTGTCGGTGCTCTACTTTACAACTTGTACATATACGACGTATCATACCTGGAAAGAGGTACAGTGTACCTGCCGGCCGCTGTTAGACGGAGGAGGCTGCACGTTCAGTTCGACAAGCCACATTCATTCGTCAGCGAAACGAGAAATTGGACCACGTGCCTCTCTCTAGGGGTCTGCCTCTCTTTTTAGAGTGTCATTGTGTGTGTATGGGTGATGGAAGGAGGGGGGGCCAAGCGGAAAAGTAACAAGGCGACGTGAGATACATCAGACCGAAACGGGATTTCAGTTTCAGAAAAAAAAATTGCAAAGTGAAATGGCATGTTGAGAGTACAGGTGCATGTATCATCAAGTGCTTCTACCTTTTATATGTACGAGTTGGGTACTCGGCCGGCAAAGGTGCGCCGGCAAAGACGGCAAGTAAGAACGGGCAGATGTCGCGTTGGGTTTTTGGTATGAGAACCATAGAACCATCTAAAAAACAAAGAAAACGGCTGCAGAAGTGGAATGTGTAGCCGTTGGTGAATTATGATAGTGAGTGTTAGTTTGGGATGATGACCCGTCTCTACCGTACTGTGTACACTTTTATTCTCATCCTTGCAGACCATGTTGCCATTGTTCATTGTCCTTTGGACAATTTTGTTTTGGTTTCGCCGTCTTCCCCTGTTTATTGTTTTTATCTGTTTTGCCACTCTCGTCATGCATTTCTGCAATGATCGTTGCAGCACTCCATCACTCACCGATGATCCCTGCTGTGTCTGCGATTTGGTCATGGGAAGGCTTTGCCCAGAAAAGGCGGGCGGCATGAGTAGACCGGGAGAGGGGTGGAAAAGAAATCATAAATTAATAGGTATGGAGAATTAAAAAACAAAAATACTATGAAGGACAACGTGAAAGAAACCAAAATTATCCGCATCAACGGCAAGAAGATACATGATCCAGTGTAGAAAAGTAAAAGGCGGAGAGAAGTCTGGTACTGCAGAAAACGCCACATTTGGCTGCGTACCAGTCATTTTCCCACGATGACGGGATTTGCATGCAAATCAAAGAGATAGCAAAAAACACGTCTCTGGTTTCAAGGAACAAAATATGGAGCCGTTTTCGAAGCAACCGTAGAACAAAAAGAGTACAGTTTCATCACAGTTGGAGCTTGACGTGAATGAAACGATACGTGTGAGACCGGTCAAGAGAAGCCGTTTGTGATGCAGTTCCAGACCGTTGGGGGCTGGAGCATGTGGCGTTTAGCTGTGGCGTAGCTTCAGAGTGCAAGACACATTGCAGGATACCTACTCCATAAACGCCTCAAAGTGTCCGTGCGGGAGTCTGTGCGCTCGACGCTCAGATCTTCATCGTGCCTTTGTGTCTCGCCTCAGATGGCTCGTCTTGCCACAGCCAGCGAAGCTCCAAACAATGGCCGATGTATCTTACATTGATATTACTCCGTAGTGGCAAAGCCCAACACACTCTGTGGATGATACGGAGTAATCATACAGCCTTACGTCGGCTTCCTTGCCGGTCATGGCCATGTATCGTCGTATCGTCGTCATTGCGCTGTGTCCACGTACTGCGCTCCGCAAAAATACATGTCGATACATGTCGAGTACACGCCCATATAAATATCCATATACGTGTCATTGTACCTGTCGACACGTCGGCATGCATCGACTGCATAAAATGCATTGCACAATATTGATGAAAAATGTGCACGACGGCGCAGGGCATGACAAAGCATGGGAATTGGAAAATGGCATCTGCTTCCAACTCGCATTGTGATTTCCCCCGTGTCCCCCTCAAAGACCTCGCAACCCACACCCGCGGTTATGCACTCGTCGTATATGTGGAATGGGTCCCTTTTTAAACTTACTTTGGTTTTTGCTTATTTTATTTTTAATTTCCAGCGGCAATTTCCGTGGAGTATTTCGACAACATTTACGAGTTGCAAATTCTCTCCTGACAAGAAATGGAAATATCGAAAAACCCCATCGTTTTTTTCAACTTGAAACCGAACATGCTATCTGCGAGAAGGGTATCGTCGGCCCGTATGCACGCTTCGTATATCTTTTTGGTATTATTTCTACAATTAATTTAATTATGATTCGCAACGGTTTCCATTCTTGCAGCCGTCTTTTTCGTGTTTCTCCTTGTCGTCATCTGCCCCCCCCCCCCTTCCCCCACTTGTTTGATATCGAAAATCTCGTATGACAAAGCATGGGGAAATAGAATCCCATGCATTTTTTACATATGCAATCCAAAATGCCATTCTCCCGTATGTGGGTGCCAAGGGGGGCTTATGCATTTTCCGTATACTCGTACAAGTAGGACACATGCGGGAAAGTCGTCGTGTGCAGTATGTGGCCTGGTTTTCGGATTTGTTTTTGTCATTTTATTTAAATGCGGAATGTGCCACGGAATTCGTCGACTTTTGAATTTCTCCATTCCCGTTTCCACTGGTGCATCAAATCCGTATGCATGATCTAGTGCTATTCGGCATCCATGTCTTCTCTCCTCGCGGTTTCGCCTCGTCTGCTTTGTCTTTCAACTCTCTTTGAACCCCCTCCCCCTTGCACTTCGCCGAATCCATCCAGACAAAGAAGTCGAGGGCTCGGGATGGTAACCAACCATATTCTCGCAAGTGATGGTTATGGGAACCAGGGGGTTCAGGAAGGTGGTGAGGTCGGAAGGAAGCATCCTTCTCGAGAAGGAAAAGGCCGACAGTCCAAAAAGGAAGGCAAAGTATGAGAAAGGTACAAGCAGGCATCTCGTACATGTACTCCATACACGCGACTCAATGTACAGAGTACGAGTTGCAGACATTCAAGCGCGATGTACCATTCTGGTGCTGCGTATATGTAAGTGTACTTGGAAAGGGTGAAAAATGCCAAGATCTGGCGGGATGCACCCTGCACGAGAGTGGATTGTCCCACGGCCACCAGGGGCGAACCCGTTCATACCTAAATGGCCAAACTCAAAATTTTGACCAGAGACAGGGCACCAAAAGTGGGCATGCAAATTTAAACGGGCAGGCAGCAGGGGAACAAAAAAAAACAAAGAAACGAAAACAAAATGAAAAGAACAGAAAAGAAACAGTGCTGATGTCGCATGGCAAAAAAAAAATATTGTATGCAGGGTGTCAGAGATATCGAAAATGAGAAATCACAAGGGCCTTTGAAATCAAGAGATGTCAGAATTTTTTTGTTTTGATTTACTCATCGGACCCCCCCTCCCCCCGGTCTACGGAGTATGACTCCCTTTTGTTCGGCCTCAACCGTTCTCTCCAGCAGTTTTGTGGAAATTTTGTGGGAAACATGGAGAGTGCCGCGGCAGTTGAACAATCTCGCCACACTGGAGTCGATCCGTGCCCGGCGGAGGCTCCGTACATGACCCGAAATCGATGTGAGAACCTAGGTTTGCGGATGCAGATGCCCAAATGGTAAACGATTCACTCTCGTGGTACTGCGGGCCTTTTCCGTCCGCAGCCGCAGATTCCGGGTCACCCCAACCTCACTTCACCCTACATCATACATCCGCATCCTAATTCAATAAAGACGGTGTTGCCGGGTCGGGATTGTGACAACGAGTGTGTACATACACTATTCGACTGAGAAATAATCCTACTGGAAACCCTTGCTCCTGGCTATGCTTCTTAGCAATATCCCCACCACCAATGTGTTTTTTTTTTTTTTGCCATGTCTTATTCTTCTGATGTTAATGGTACACCTGGGCGTATTCAACCGTGTCTGGGTGTATCAGATTGTGAGATGGAAACAAGACGATTTCCTGCAATGGGAAAAGACTGGAAACGATATTCATGCTACATTCAAGATACCTTTACGAGTAACAGAATACGGGACGGAACAGTCCAACTAAGTTTGGACTCATTTTTTTAGCAATTTTCCCCATGCTGTCATGGCAGGGGTTTACAGCCTAGAAGTGGGAGAATGCCATGTCGACGGTAGATGCGATTTTCAATACTTGTTCCTTTTTTAGTTTTTTTATTCCTTGGCCTTTCTTTTTACCTCTTTTGTCATCCTTGGCACCGCTGCTTTTTTTTTTGTTTCACTTTTACGACAACACTGACAGGGACACGACTTTTTCCTGGCGGCTGGCGCAATGGACCGACAGCATATGACAGGCCTTCTGCGCCATACGATAACGGCCGTCGGCAGGCCATTTGCGCCGCCGCCCGCCGTTTTAAGCGAGGTCATGTGCAGGGTTCTCCCGGGCGTCGGCACCGTTGCGCCGCCAAACCTTGTCGAGTTTTTGTAAAGGTCAGTCTCAGTGCAAACAGGCGGAATCATGGCCGGTGTTTCATGCAGACGTCCGGCCGGCAGCTGCTCCATCAACTGGACAAATGGATCACTGTGGACAAAAATGGACTAAATAAATAAATAAACCCAAACGGCCCAAACTGCTTGCGGTTTCATTTTTATTGTGGGATTCTGCGTCGCACATACGAGGACACGCAAAAAGAGTGTGATCCTTCACGCATCAGAAAAGTCGGACACCATAAAAAGCAGCCCTTTGTCAGATTCGTAAAGCAATGCGCGGCTGCACAGCCTTCCAGGGTTGAATACTCGTAGGTCTGGGAAATGCTTTCTTCTTCTTTATTGTTTCGTCTTTCTTGTCGACCTTTGATTTGCTAATATACGGCTATTTCCATGAATCTTTTTTTTTTCTCTCGGCCACAAAATGGCATCCGGCCCGTCTTACATCTTTAGGGACCTACCTTTTTTACACTTCAAATCTGCTCGCTCAGTTTCCTTTTCTGGTACATATCGGTTAACACACGCCTCTTCGTTGTAGGTTTGTCATTTCGTTTAGTTTTTTGTTTTTTTTTTTTTTTTTTGACTTGTCACTCTCCAACTCACCCTCGTCTCGTGCCTGCTTCAGGCATGCTGCAGTATGATGATGGAGGTTGATGTGCCACACCTGGGATGGAAAAGTCTGTGCCAAGACCTCCAGAAGACGAAAATCCGGCTCGGTCAATACATTTTCCCCTCCTTTTTTTTAACATTTTACTTCGACGCGTGACCCTCCTAGCATATCTCGATCAAAAGCATGTCTCTGCCGATATGCCGTAAGCCGTGCTCTCGTTCGGAGTTCAACACGACATGGGTACCCGTTGCGTCTCGTCTGTCAAGATGCTGTAAATAAACGGGCAAATTTACATGTACTGCCACAAACTGTTGATGTATTACCGTACCTAGGACTTTGAAAAAAAAAAAAACCGGACTCCACTCCTACGGCCCGCTTGAGCCTAGTTGGGCCCAGGGACCATCGGCCGAAAGCTTAATCTGCGTGGTAAACGACCAGACGAACAGCGAGCAGTGAAAAAGGCCTCGGGCAAAAAATACCGTTCTTTTTTTTCTTTTCTTTTCTTTTCTTTTCTTTTTTTTTTAAAAAAAATAAAATTTTCCAAGTATCGTATCGGCCAAAAGTCTGCGATATTAGCAGCCTACTGAATCCATCGTCATGTGCTGCCCCTGCGCCGCAAAATTTTGTCCGCCAAGAGCTCCAGTGTGTTCCCGCAGATGCAGTGCTCAGCCTGCCGGGCGTGTCGGAAAATGTTGAAAACCCAAATCTTCTAGTCATATTCTGGGCATATTCTGGGCGCCCGTGGCTGCTGAAAACCAACCATTCGCACATACGACGGACCCGGCGATGGTTGACAACGGCAGACAAGCGCCGGACAGGGATCACGGACCGCCGCCCACGGCCGATTTCCCAACGAGGAAGCTCGTTTCACGCCTTGGGGGCGGGGAAAACTGATGCAAAAAGGGTAAATAAAATGTATGTCGGCTGATGATGTCAGGAGATGCAAAGCTAGAACATACACTGTAGAGAATTTTTTTCATGATGCTCACGTTTCTCACGATGCTCTCAAGGCCCACGATGCTGACCATGCCGCCATGGCTAATGTTAAAAATCCCACGCAGAATACCATATGCCTTCAGATGAGGCTATTTTGACTTCCATGCATTTTATGTTTCCATCCTTTTTTTTCTTATTAATACAAAGTCAGTCAATAACCCATCCTGTCGGTTTTAGTATGTCGACTCGAAACATATTCCCATGTACGGATTTTGGCATACGAAAAAAAAATCCAAATCCGGGAATTCTGCACGTCGCGATACCTCGTTCCGTTTACAAATCCGCGGCCGGGCGGGGTTGGGGCACCCCTTATATTTCGAAGAAACAATAGCCCTTTTTCAATATGGCTTTTTCTGTAGGCGGTCATTCATGGCCGGTCTTTGCCTGCCCAGCCCGCTAGGGCCTGCCAGTTTTTCAGAATTGCCCATCATCGCGCACCCCGTATGTCTCATTGCATGCATCCAACAACGACAAATGTAAAATTACATTATACGTATTACCACTCTCGAACATGGGATAGACTATGATCGTCCCACGAGGCTCATGTTAATATGTGTAAAATAAACTACATGTATCAAAGCCATGGCAGAAAAATGAAAGCAAGGCTAAAATGGCAACGCCATGATCTGATAGGCTGCTGAACGCACGCGCCTCCTCTCAAGACTGCTCGGCACCCCTGTCGCATGTAAGATACATGGGTACATGTACATTTCCCCCCCTCTCCTACCCTCCTTCTTCACCCCCTGGACATGCATTTCTTGGATTCCCATGCTCACAACTTTGCTCTGTGGCTGATTTTCCCATGCATCTTATTGCGTCTCTCTGCATCTCGTTGCATCTTGCTATATCGTTTTTGTGGCATTCTGTCTTTCTGGCAGGGGTTTTGCTATGGCCTTTTGATGTCCGCACGCTCAGTTTTTGTCTACTTTCCTATTCTGGCGTAACGGCAAACTCCGTTGGTTGTTTCTTTTTATCACCTGCAGAGGTGCACTCGTCGAGTCTTTTCTTGTGACATGGAAGATACTCCGTACAACGACGTGATCCCCCGGGGTCTTTCGGCCCGCCGTTTCATTCGTACTCTTTGCTCGGCTACACGAGGCAGACCGGTGTCGATGTTCTCTTTCTTCCTTTTTTTTTTCTCCTGTTTTTTTCTTGTCATACTGGAGCATTTTGCATATACGAAGAACCGGGGCATTTTGTGTACTGTGTTGGGGCTTTCACGTTGAATTTTATTACAGCTCTTTTTAAGCTCGTCCCACATCGTCTTATACGCAGCTCACATATTTACACTTGGATTTCGATCCAGAACGACCCTTGAACGTCGGTGCGGCTCTCTTTTTCTCACACTTCGCCGAACTTACCAACACCGAGACGAAACTTCACGGCCTGCTATCACAATTTTATCAGCGAAGCTTGCCGGTCGCTTTCCGCAATCTTTCACGACCCCCCTGGCCGACATCGCAGCCGCACATGTCTTCTTGGTCCTCACAAAGTCATACCAAAGTCACAATACAAGCGGCTCTTCTTGCCTTTTTCAGCCAGCGTTTCGTTATGCATTTCCTTTCACTCCTTTGCTACAGAGTCTCCTTACAAAGAGAAAAAATGATATATGCAAAGGAAAAGATACATCGTATGACATGGTAATCTTGTTCCATCCCCCTCCATCTGGGATTTTCACACCAATCTGCTCATTATCCTTGCGAGCCCTGCATGTCCGAGTGCATGCTAAAACTGCATGCAACTGTATGCGCCACATCCAAACGCCAACAGTCGTAATTATCCTCGTTAGCAGGAAGCAGACAGCCGCGTGCCCGTACTCCGTACCGCGCCCACTACAGAGTAACAATAAAAAAAGGCTACACGGCCTACCAAACAAATGCATGATACCAAGCCGGAAGACGGCAAAAACCCAGCACGACGTTGGGATACCGAGAAAGAAACGAGTACCAATACTAGCAAGGTAGTGGCTCAAAGCGGGAAAGCGCCTCCTGTCACAAAACGGGGCCCGCTGTGCCGCACGGAGTAGAGTCTCGACCGTGCTCGGTGTAATTCTCCAGATACGTCGTCCATTTGGAAAAGTCCATATCCATTATTATCCCCTACGAGTGCTACATACGCACAAGTGTCTTATTACCCGTATGGACGAATATTGGGCCACTGCCGGAGAGTGCCACAACTCACGGGGGAAGGGGGGGGGGGGGGGGGGGGGGGGGG